>APFE030007740.1:305732-339595 GCA_000404065.3 Pinus taeda | reverse complement strand
CCTTCTTCTCCTTCTCCAAGGCACTATATGATTGAAGTTTTTCTTTATCACCTATCATATGTTTTGAACATCCACTGTCGATGTATCATTGATTTTCTTGCCCTTCTGCATATAAGGCTATACCACATCTTTTTGGTTGTGGTTCTTTCATTCTCCATGTTTTGATATTTGAGGCTTGCTCCTTCTGAGTTGTCTGCTGAAACCTGCTCCTGCATTCAGAATCTTCATGACCAAAATTATTACAAATAGAACATTCTATTTCATTTTCAAGAGAAAAAAAGTTATTGTACGCCCTTTTCATGATCCCAGTCATACTCCTATATTTTTGAGTTTCTCTAGTCATGATATTTTTGTAGGCAACACACTGAGCTGCTTTGTGTCCACAGTTGTGACAAGAGAAACATTGACCATTGAAGAAATTCCTGTGATTATCAACCCTGCGGACCGAATGATTGTAGTTTTCATTGACATCCATTCTTGAGGAAAATTGAGAATGATTCACCTGTGGTCTGTTGTAGCTTCTGTTTATCCTTGAAGCAAATTGCCCGAAATTTACTTGGTGATCTCTGTTCATTCTTGAAGAAAAATGTCCCTGATTTACCTGGTGAGCAGCATTGTGCCTTTTTTGTCGATTGTCAATTTGTTTACTTCTCCTTGCTGCATCAATATAACTTTTGGAGGTGGATGGCTTCTGTGCTTGAGATGCTTCTACGTTATATCCCAGACCTATCTTGATTAGTGGAGAACGCTGCACTTTGATAATCTCATATAACGCTTCAGATCCTTTAACAAATCTAAGATTGAGTGCTTTAGCTTTCTCAATCTCTTTTCCAAGTCCCACTATTTCACATTCTAACTTTTCATGATGTTTTTCACTTTCAGCCAGTTGGAATTGCAGAGTATCAATAATCATATTTTTCTCTTGTAAACAAATTTTGAGTTTAGAAATCTCTTCATAAAGACCTTCTTCATCTATAGCATCCATGAAATCATCATCTTCAAAGCCATTAAAAGTCTATAATTATTACCTCATTCATCATCATCACTATTTGAGAGTCCATCATTGTCTTCATGAGTGTAGTAGCTTGTCTTCTTGAAGGGTAACTTACCTCTGAATCTTCCAACACCCCGTTGAAGGTTCTTGACAAAATTTGATTCTTCCTCTTCTTCTGACATATGTCCTGACTCATAGTAATCTCCTTTGCCTAAAGCCTTGAATGCAACTTCTCTCCTATTTGATGGTCCTCCTTTCCTCATTCCGTAAGAAGTTACAATTCTGTGTAGCTGTGACATGGTAATTTTCTCTAGATTCTTCTTTTCTTCTATTACAAAAACTTTTGATTCAAACTTAGGAGACAAAGATCTTAGAACCTTTTCAACCACAACAACCTCTTTTATTTCTTCACCCAAGTTTTTCATACAATTAACAATCTCATCTATTCGTAGGAAATAGTTAGCCACACTTTCATCATTGTACATTTTGAGATTTTCATACTGAATTCTGAGGGTTTGAAGTTTTGCTCATTTTACCTATTCATCTCCTTCATGGCTCAGAACGATCTTCTCCATATTTCTTTTGCGGTTTTATACTGCATAACCTTGACGAATTTTGACTGAGATAGACATCCTAATAGAGTATTGACAGCCTTTGCATTTGTTTAAAACTGCTTCTTCTCAACCGGATATGTGGGAGTTGCTGATGGAAAAGTGTACCCTGTATCTATGATATCCCAGACTTCTGTACCAAGAAATTGAAGATAGGCAATAACTCTTACCTTCCAATAGACGAAATTGGTCCCAGAAAAAATTGGTGTCCTGATCGATGCTTCTCTCTCGTAGTTGCTCATGATGATAGATCCTCCTTCAAGAGATCAAGCTTCTTTTGAAGGACCTGCTCTAATACCAATTGTTGGAAATAATACTGAGAAGGGGGGGGGGGGGGGGTGAATCAGTATTATCAAATCTTTTCCAATAAACACTTGTAGATCTGACTAATGTAACTTGTATATACCTTCCATATTTTAATGTAATTTATTCTTTAGATGTTAACCATTAATCTGTATGTCAGAACCATATAATAATAAACAGTAACAAGAAACATAGACAGTTACACCAAAGAACAACAGATATAAGGTGGAAGCCCAATGTGGGTGAAAACCACTTGCTGCAATATGTCTCTATCTTCTTTCAATTAGAAACTTCTTTTTACAATGATTTTGTACTAGTGCAGTCCTTTGCTAGTACGCAGGCTACAACCTGCAGAGAGCTACAACCCTCTCTCATTTTCCAACTTCTCCTGGAAGGGAGATACAACTCCCTTATCTCTTGTACTAGCTACGATACTAGTACATAGGTGCTACCTGCAGAAGGCTACTACCTTCTCTTTCTTCCAGGGACCACGTTTCATAAATTTTCAAACTGGATCCAAAACATCAAGTACATGTGCATCACCCAATCTCCTTTAAACAAATAACTTCTCATAATACAGTAACCAGGAAATAACACCAGTAACCAGACATCAATTTAAACCCAGATCTTTGAAAAAATAGATAAAAGACAACTAAAATATATATCAGGAAACGTCCGCAACTTCACCGAAGGAAACCTGCAAATATCCGCACTTCTGCCATGACGAGTATGCGCAACTCCGCACCTGCACTGTCTGCTATTCAGCGCACCTCCACACCTGCTTCGCCAATTCAACTATGTCTCACCAACCAATTATCAGAAATTCAAATCTTTCTCTTCTTAAGATTTTCAACTCAATTGTGTTTAGCAAAATGATCTCCTTTCCTTTTTATAGGCTAGACCTCACTCAAAACCATGGACCAAAACCATTTAAAAACAATACCACGGACCCAATACTTGGGTTCAACGCTTTTGGATGCAATACCACAGACCAAAACCATAGGATCAAAAACTATCGGACTAATACCATGAACCAACCATAATATTTCCCATGTGTGTGCGCTTTTCTCTGCATGAAAGTGCGTGAACTTTTCTCTACATGAAAGTGCGTGAACGTTTCTCTGCATGAAAGGAACTTTTCTCTGCATGAAAGTGAGTGAACTTTTCTCTGCATGAAAGGAAATTTTCTCTTCATGAAAGTGCTTGAACTTTTCTCTTCATGAAAGGAACTTTTCTCTGCATGAAAGTGTGTGAACTTTTCTCTGTATGAAAGGAACTTTTCTCTGCATGAAAGTGCATGAACTTTTCTCTGCATGAAAGGAGCTTTTCTCTTCATGAAAGTGCATAAATGTTTCTCTCCACTATAATTTATCATCTGAGATAAGTGGGTTGCCATCAACTACAACATATGTATCATAATGCCAACATGGACCTAGTCTTGAAATTAAATGATTAGTTAAGGGAAGCATAGAAGGAATTGGACACTTTAATCCAATTAAAGCAGACTGATATTTCCACAACCTCAATGAATTCCATCCCAACAGCCTCAACAGTTGTTCCTTCTATATTTGCAACCTCATTGGCTCCAACAACTCCTATGGCCACAACAGAGTAGGTTTTCACACAATCTGCATCAGCAGTAGGTACATCAGGGGAAGAGGCAGAAAAATTGGTTAGAGCTATGGTGGAAATGTCCATACAAGCTACAAAAATGAATAAGTTGAAAGAAAAGGTGTCAAGCTTGGAAACTGGTTACAAGCTTGCCAAAATCATGCACAAGGAAGAAGTGCAAAAAGATGCTAGAATGAATGATAGAATAAAAGCCATCGAAAAGCACCTAACAATCAAAGAACCTCTTGGGCAAGCTAAGGAATTTCTATGCGCCAATATCATTGACTCTTTCAATGATATTTGGTCATCTATTCAGGTAATGTTTGAGCATATAGATCTAACAAAGATGGCTACAGAAGTCATCCAAAAGGTAAAAGAGGAATTGGGAGAGATGCCCGAGGATGCCACAATAATCATCCAATTCCTTAACAGTAAAAATAGATATGAGCTCCAGGAATTAGATATAGAGGATTGAACATAAACAATTTTGGAGGTAAGGAAGGTCCTTTCCAAGAGAAACTTGATGTTAAACTTGGAGGACAAATACCAAAATATGCAGGTAGCCATTGACAGATTTATGGCTAAGTTTCAGATTTTGAGAGAGAAAGGGTTACCCAGTCCCTTAGTTATAAATGACATGCTCATGACACAACAGGATTACAACAACAAACTTAGAGAGCTAGCAAAAGAAAAGGCTAGTGCATCTTCAATGAAGGCATTGCCCAGTACTTTATCACAAATTTGAAAAAATGTTTTACCTCCAACATGGGGTAAAGCACTTGTTCATCAATAAGCCTACTTTTTCCAAGTACACTGAGGCAGATGAGATGTATAGAAAGATGTTGAAGATCTAATTACCTGATGCTGAAATGTGGGAAAAATTGATTGGTTTACGGTAAGAAAAATGTAGTAAAAGGGTATCAGTGTCAAAGTGTATAAGATAAAAGCCTAAAGTGACTAAAGCTTCCAGCTTGAAAGTTCAAACAACAAAGAGCATAGAGGGCTAAAACCCAACCATAAAAGCCAATAGTACCAAAATAAATGGGACAACATGAAAGTAGTTCAATAGCTATCTCTATCTTCTTGCAAGAAGATATTTTTACTTCCTAGATTAAATCTCAAGTTAGTTTGAGATATTTTATAATACTTTTTGTATAGATACTTCACAATTCAAAGTATGTAGTGTGGATTCTTAGACATTTATATATACTTCTTGATCAAAATACTGTAAATCTATTGTATCACTGACTGAGCGAACAAGATGGATTGATGAATTAAAACAAGATATTTCACATGATTCATGTCTTGAGCGAAGTGTAGACAAGTATTTTCTTATGTTATAGTTATCTTTCTCAAAGTTTTTCCACAATCTTTAATGTATTTTTGAATCTGAATGCTATAACTGGGACAATATCTCATAATTTGTTTAATTACACTTTGTTTTGACAGTTATGCATATAAATGTTTTCTACTGATATCTAAGTTAAGGAATTCTTAATTTATCCTTAGTTTAGATTATTTCTTGCTAATCCAGATCAAAGGATTATTAATTGCCCTTTACTTTTGATTACCCTCTACTCCTCGTTTATATCCCAATCTGAGAACCCTTAATTTCTCTATCACCCTGATTAAAACCATTTCACCCCACTATACCAAAGACCTGCACTTTACTATGTTAGCTTTCCCTTTGAACATCCCCTTTAGCGAGTTGATCCAGTTTTGCTGCCCTTCTGTTGATTCCATAGCCCAATGGTCTGAATACCTCATTCTATCCATCTGTTTTAAGGATTCCACCATCCAACCTTGAATACCAATCAAAATCCCCCTGAACATTCATAACTAGCTTGAAAATCCCAACAGACAAAGCTAAATCATATAGAGAGAGCCCTCTCTGAGCCTAGGTTAGCTAGAGCCTATGCTCCAAAGTTGGTTTGTGGTTACCTTGGTCATTTTATTTCTTCTAATAACTTCTAGAGAAATTTCAGAGTGATAACATAATAGTGACCCTACTGGGGAGAAACGAATCCTTGGTCCTAATAAAGCTTTAAGAAAATTCTAAATCTACATTTTGAGCCTCTTAAAGTTATTTGTTAGAGTTATTTTGAAAAAGTCTCACAAAAACAATTAAAAAATTTGAAATTATGGCTTCTAGGAAGACTCATTTTACTAGGGCTAATCCAGATCCAAACCCTGCCCTAGTAGTTGATAATCCCAACCTAATTTCAAGAAAATATAAAAAAGAAGAAAGTTCAGTTAGCTAAATACCATTAGATAAAGCTAGTTCATGTCCTGATGAGTGGTTGTTTTTGGAAGAACTTCCCTTTGATGTGCCATTTGATCTTTCATTAGTTAGAACAAAATCTAAAAATGCAATCGATGAATCTGTTCTAGGTCCGGATTTTATTGCATACCTTGAAGTTCAACATGCCAACAAATCAATTGATGAATACATTTTGTAATCTCCACAATCATCCATCAATACTTCCATGAACCCTGAGCTTTCTGAACAATTGTCCACTACCTTGAATTCACCATTGTTCCCTTCAACTTCAACAATAATACCTTCTGATGTCCATTCTTCACCACCATTTATACCTTCACTCTCTCACCAACCTACCATTATTCATTCATCATCTACTAGTCCTGGTTCTTCATCCACTACTACATCATCTCCAAGTACCTCAACCCCACATCTCAAGCTCTCCCAACTCACAACAGTGGAAAACAGATATGCTCCTCTTGTTTTACCTGCCCAACTTCATGTTATGCCTACAAATTATTAGAGTAAGATTTTGCTGTTTGATGCTACTGGTCATTACACTGCCCAACAACATGTAAACAAGATGTCTGAATTTTTTGAACTACATGAAATAGATGAAGCGGATATCCAGATGAGACTCTTTGCCCAAACTTTGACTGGTGATGTCAAGAAGTGGTTTAAAGCCTTTCTTCCCAACCACATTGCAGAACTAGAAAATTATCAAAGGTTGTTTATTGATAGGTGGGAAAAGAAAAAGAATCCCTTACAAATCCTTTCAGAATATGAGAATATTAGAAGAGGGCCTAATGAAACTATTCAAGTTTACTGCACTAGATTCAATAATATATATAACAAAATCCCAGTTAACCTTAGACCCCCACCTAAATTAGCATTAATAAAGTTCCCTGATGGTTTTGACACAGATATGGCATACCAACTTAGGGAAAGAAATCCCCCAACATTAGAAGAAATGCAAAGTGTAGTTGTTAGTGTAGAAGCTAATTTGTTAGCCAAAAGGGATAGAGTTAGAAATGAAAGGATAGGAACTGCAAAGGATGAAACGTCACCATCTGACATTAAAATAAAAAGTTTAACCAAAATTATGGAAATACTAATGGATAGAATAAATAACATGGAAAGGAAACCCCAATGGGATAACCAACAAGCACCTCCAGTTAGAAACCCAAATTTTAGAAAAAACCAAAACATTGGGAAAAATGGACTGGATCAGAACATTAGGCCTCATTTTCAAGAAAATTATGCAGAGATATCCCATTCAGAAGATCCAGAACAAGATACAAAAATTAACCTAATGGGAATAAATGATGAGGACATTATTTTTCTAACCCAAGATGAGCAGGATCTGTATATGCTACAACAATTACAGATATAGTCTGGGAAATCATTTGATTATAAACAGGGATATGATTCTGCCATTGTTGAAGTTCATAAATAGTATAATCTAAGAAGAAAAATGAATGTTGATGTCCCTGACCAAACCAAGAAAACAGTACAAAATCAACCCAAGAAAATAAAAGAAGCCCTTGTTTAAAAAATCCTCCAAATTCTTCCTAGGGAAAACCCAAAACCTTCTAGCCCCACAATTTTAGACATAACCTCTGATCAACCTTCTGCTAATCAACCATCCACTTCAATTCCACCTAAGGAACCAATGATAAAAGCTAAAAACTTTAGATTTGAAAATCCACATGAGGAGGTTCCCGATAAAAGAAAAGAAGGCAAACTTACTCAAACCCCTGCTACAAAACTTCAAAACCTTAAAACAAAAGAAGTCTCTTTGCCATTAAATTTGGGAACAGAGATAGAAAAGCTAAAGGTTTCATTTCCTTTAATAGAACTAATCAAGGATGAAACTTATAAATCACAAATAACCTAGACCTTAAACATTGCTGAAAATGAGGATTCAGTCAACTTGTTTGATGCCCAACCAGAACTCGTATTTGGTCTAGATGTTAATGGAAACCCAATAGGAGGAGTTCCACCTTTTTATATTAGCCTTAGTATCCATGACAAAATTATACACAACATAATGTTGGATTTTGTGGCCTCCCACAACTTAATGCCCAAATCAATGATGGAAAAATTAAACCTAGACATTACAAGGCCTTACAAAGACTTATTCTCATTTGACTCCAGTCAGGTAAAGTGTATAGGATTGATTAAAGACATGTGTGTCACTTTAGTCTAATATCCTGCCAAAAGAATCATTATGGATGTTGTAGTTGATGACATCCCACCAATGTATGGCATGCCGTTATCCAGATCATGGGGAGCCAAACTTTAGGGATCCTTACAACTAGATATGTCATATGCAACAATATTTGTTTTTGGAAAACCTAAGAAAATATACTGAGAAACCTTAATGAAATATATGGTAAGTAGCCAGGATCGGCCTAAAAAATTTCCCATCTACTCCATACACTTAGATATTTATTCTCTTATCATGTATAATGCTGATCAAACACAAGAAATTTTTTTAGACAATATTAATACAGAACCAAAAGAAATTTCAATTTCTACACAAAATGAAACTAACCAGACTACATAACTATTCAATGAATGAGACAGTCAAATTTCTATAAATGATGAAAAGTTTGTTGCACCAGATAGTGTAAATATAGATCATGAGATATTATGGCATCAGGAATTTGATGGACGAGTCAATAAGTTAGGAGCCGGAGCAGGAGTGTGGATATATAATTTGGAAAATAATTACTCAGAAGGCCATGCATATATATTAAATTTTAAATGTACCAATAATATGGCCGAGAATGAAGCATTAGTTTTAGGTCTTAAGTTAGTTAGGAATCTAGGAGCTAAAAGAGTTTCTGTCATGGGAGAATATGAACTAATTATAAAACAAATTGATGGTTTATATATGACAAAGGACACTAGATTAAGTTTTTATAGGGGAACTATCGTAGAAATACTTAACACTTTCCTAGAAACAAAGCTTGCAGTAATCCCTATTTTTAGAAAACATAACATGCAAGCCCATAGTCTAGCAATGTTTTCCAACACCTGCAAATTACCCTTCCAATCTAACCATCAGTACACTACTGAAGTTAGGCACAAACCTACAATTCCAGATAATTTGAAGAATTGGAAAATATTTTCTGATGATAAACAGATAAATAACTTTTTAATTTTAGAAGAAGAGTTTACCGATAACAATATAGATACTAATACATCAATATATCGTGACACTAAGGATAAGATAGAAATAAATGAGGTAGAAGGTGATGAAATAGGTAGACTCAACCCAACTAAATTTACCAAATTAGATATAAATAACTTATAAAAAATTGAGATTGATGAAATAATTAGTGAAGAAATCAAAGTAATTAATCTCAAGGATATAAGTATGGGGATTTATGCAGTGCATTATATTAGATATCATTTTGGGATTCAACTGCGTTAAGTAAGTCATTCAAACGTATGACCATTTCCATGAGAGGTAGTCGTAACTGACTAATTTCTCATGATTTTTGAATAGTTCACTTAGCACTCATTGCATCGAGTGATGCTCACAGGGGTGAAGAAGTGGGATTGAAACTAGTGAGAAGTGGAGAACGAATCACATAGCATCAATCATCACTTCCGGGGCTTGCACCCGGTAACCAGGACTTCCCACTTAGCTTGCTACCCCATTTGCAAAACCTTAGCAAGTATTGTGCCTCATGAACCATTCAAGTAGAGATCCCTTGACTCTTTTTTATTTAAGTATGGGGATTTACGCAGTGCATTATATTAGATATCATTTTTGGGATTCAACTGCGTTAAGTAAGTCATTCAAACGTATGACCATTTCCATGAGAGGTAGTCGTAACTGACTAATTTCTCATGATTTTTGATAGTTCACTTAGCACTCATTGCATCGGGTGATGCTCACAGGGGTGAAGAAGTGGGATTGAAACTAGTGAAATGTGGAGAACGAATCACATAGCATCAATCATCACTTCCGGGGCTTGCACCGGTAACCAGGACTTCCCAGGAGGTCACCCATCCCAGAACTCCTCTGGCTCAAGCGCGCTTAACTGTGGAGTTTTTTCCCCACAATCAAGCCCACTTAGCTTGCTACCCCATTTGCAAAACCTTAGCAAGTATTGTGCCTCATGAACCATTCAAGTAGAGATCCCTTGACTATTTTTGATTTAAGTATGGGGATTTACGCAGTGCATTATATTAGATATCATTTTGGGATTCAACTGCGTTAAGTAAGTCATTCAAACGTATGACCATTTCCATGAGAGGTAGTCGTAACTGACTAATTTATCATGACTTTTGAATAGTTCACTTAGCACTCAATGCATCGGGTGATGCTCACAGGGGTGAAGAAGTGGGATTGAAACTAGTGAAAAGTGGAGAACGAATCACATAGCATCAATCATAACTTCTTACCAAAGGGATTAACCCCTCTGGAAGATTTATTTGATTCAAATGATGTTCATAGGAAACCTAAATGGAACCTTCAAGGCTTGATGTAGAGGAATGTAATATATGCAACAATGAAAATCCTAAATTGATCAAACTTTCAAAATCATTACCCCCAACTGAAAAAATGAAATACATTGAGTTGTTGAAAGAATTTCAGGATGCTTTTCTTGGGGTTATGAGGACCTCAAATCCTATGATACCAACATCGTCCAACACACAATTCCTATTAAAGAAAATGAAAAGCATTTCAAACATAAACTTAGAAGGATAAATCTCGTCTTATTACTTGCAATCGAAAAAGAAATTCAAAGGATGTATGATGCTAAAATAATTGCACCAATTAGATTTTCTGATTGGATCTCAAACTTGGTTCCAAATAGAAAGAAAATTGGTGAGATCAGACTCTGTGTGGATCTCATAAACCTCAAAAAAGTGTCACTAAAAGATAATTACCCTCTCCCCAAAATGGACCACATTTTATAGAGAGTAGTTGGATCAACAAGAATCTCATTGCTGGATGGGTTTTCTGGTTACAATCAAATCTTGGTTCATCCATATGACCAACCCAAAACTGCCTTTACTACTCCTTGGGGCACATTTATGTATGTGAAAATGCCTTTTGGGCTAATGAATGCAGAAGCCACTTTCTAGAGGGCTATGGATATAGCCTTTGCAAAAGAAATTCATGATTTAATTGTGATATATCTATATGATATTATTGTATTTTCAAAATCTGACAATCAACATTTGGATCATCTAAGGCAAGTTTTTATTAAATGTAGGAAATTTGGAATCTCCTTAAACCCCAAAAAGAACTTTTTTGGGTTAGAAGAAAGAAATTTGTTAGGTCACATAATTTCAAAAGATGGTATGAGAATAGAACCTGCTAGAATAGAAGCCATCCTGCAAATAAATCACCCTAGGAACATCAAAGAGTTACAAGTTTTCTTAGGAAAAAAAAAATTTCTTAGAATATTTATATATAATCTATCAAAGTTAATTAGATCACTAAACAATATGTTGAGAAAGGACTCCACCACAAAATGGAATGTTGAGGCTAAAAAATCCTTTGAAAACATTCAACTAGCCTTGGCTAAAACAATTGTGTTAATCAGTCCTAAATTTGACAAAGATTTCATCTTGTTTTCCTTCTCTTCTGATCACACAATTGCTGCAGTTATTTTGTAGAAAAATGACTAGGGCTATGAACTACCCATTGCTTTCTTCAGCAAATCCCTGAGAGAATCCCCCTTGAAATATAATATAATGGAAAAACAAGCCTTCACTTTAGTCACAGACATTAGGGACTTTACTGTATACATCTTATTCTCAAATAGTAGCCTACGTTCTTAATTCAATAGTTAAAGACATCCTAACTCAGGATGCTCTTGATGAAAAGAGGGGAAAGTGGATTGCTACTATTTTAGAGTATGATATAGAAATAAAACCTACTAAATTAATCAAGGGCCAAGGTTTAGCCAAAATCATGGCTAAATCAAATTCTTAGGCCTTGGATATCAATTTTATTGCAACAATAGATAATGAAGAGGAGATGGCGACTCCACTAGTCAGCCAAGCCTTTATTGAATCACCTTGGTATGCTGATATTATTGATGTTTTAATAAATTTACAAGCTCCTCTTGAATTATCTAGGATTAAAAGCAAGTTTTTGAAGATGAAATCCTTGAAATTTTGTATATTAGACAATGCTTTGTTTTGGAGAGATCATGAAGGTATTCTTCTCAATTGCTTATTAAAAGAAGAATCTGACAAGGTTTTGCAAGAGTTTCATGTAGGTGACTACAGAGGACACCTTTACTAGAAGACCACTACAGATAAAATCCTTAGGGTTGGTCTCTACTAGCCTACCTTGTTTGCTGATGTCAAAAAATATGTGACATCCTGTCACAAATGCCAAATTTTTGAGGGGAAGAAAAAGATCTTACCTCTACCCCTCAAGCCAATCTCTGTAGAAATACCTTTTCAACAATGGGGTTTAGACTTCAATGGTGAAATTCACCCACCCTCCTCTACCCAACACATCTGGGTCCTCATAGCCATAGACTACTTCAAAAAATGGATAGAGGCCATACCTTCAAGGCAAGCCACAAATACTGTTATCGTAACCTTCCTCGAAACCAATATTCTATCAAGATTTGGATGTCCAACTAAGCTCATTACTAATAATGCAACAACCTTTAAATCCACAAGAATAATAGATTTCTGCAATAAATACCATATCACCCTTGGCCAATCCACAATCTATTACCCTCAAGGTAATGGACTGTTAGAATCCTTAAACAAAAGCCTAGTAAACATCATGAAGAAGTTACTAGAGGAAAATAAGAAAACTTGGAATAAAAATCTAGTCAATGCCTTATGGGCAAACAAATTGACTACGAAGAAATCAATTGGCACTTCTCCCTCTCAACTAGTTTCTGGGATGGAAGCTGTCTTTCCATCCTCTTTAGGAGTACCAGTCATGAAGATACATCAGGAATTGTGGGTTGTGTTAGTGTCAATCATTTGAGCCTGTCACCAGTGATGAAATATGCTCTTACAAGGTATTGTTAGGGCATCTGTCATTTCAATGAGTCTTCAAATAAACATTTGGTCACTGGTTATTGTGTCTAGGTCACTGCTACTCCATTCACTTACTCGTGGTCTTCATCACTCATCATGGTCATTGTCTTCTTCGAGGTATCATATATTCATTTAAGTGTCTTGGGTCATGAAATGGTTAAATTCCTCATTTTAGGTCATGGTCTAGGGTTTCACTCCATGTGTCGTCATGATACCATATGTCAAAACAAAACATGTGCATCATGTGATTCAATGGGTAAAGGGTGTTAGTAGCTTAGGGAAAGAAAAATAAAGGTAAAGATAATATTTAATTTCAAATAAGACAATGTTGCAGTACACTACCTCGCCTCATCATTTCTCATAGGGACGTGTTTGCTTCAAAATATGTTTCTAAAAACATGGAGAATAATTTTACAAAACTGAAAGAGGTTTTTGTCCATTATAGTACAAGGAACAAAAAACGCCTTGATTTTATGCATAGGTGTTATGATTTTAAGGAAATTCCCAAAATACACTTGCTACAGGAGAGTTGTTGCACTTCTGGACAAATTTACTTCAAGATAGTTTTTCATGGGTTTGGAGAATGTGTTGGTAGTTATTAAGGACTCTATTGTGTAGCATACATCCTAAGATTTCCAATGGTACCTTCAGATCATGATTTGGATTAGTGAAAGGCATCCCAAAGTGCTCTGCACGTTGGAGCTTCTATTTTGTCAGAGAAACCCTGAGTTTTTGGAGCGACCTTGGGAAAATCAAATTTTCTCCCTCATGGAGTGTCCAAATTAAATGCTTGAGGTTTCCATATTATATCTGACTTCAATAGCTTTCCAAAAAGCTATAAAGCTCTCAATTTGGAGCAGGTTAAGGCCTCCAAAAGTGGTTTGGAAGATGGAACTGTTCTTTTGTGAACTGTGCTACACTTTGGCGCTGCGTGTAGGAACATTGTGCTGCGCGGATGACAGAGTGCCCAGAAATCCTTCAAAACTCTCCCAAATCTCAATTTTTCACTTGAAATATTGATTTTGATTGACTTCTAAGCCAAGGGACAAGTAATTACACCATCATTAGGTCTCTTTTGCGTTTCCAAATTCATCTCATGTCAATGATTCTTCAAGTTAGGGTTTGTAGTGAAATTTGCATGCGAAATGATAGGGTGAAAATGACCATCTTTAGTTTTTGGATTCTAAAACATGTAAAATCATTTCCTACACCTGAATACATGTTTAATAAACCATTTTAACCATTAAATTCACCTCAAAACAAAGTTTTACCTCTCAAAAAGTAAAACCCTAGCTCATTCCTAGAGGTTTTTAGGCATTTTTCATTACAAACCTTGTTTTTCCTCCTTGCAAGAATTTCACTCTTCCACTCTTTCTTCACTCATTTTCATCAGCTTCCAAAGTTCATATCCACCTTTTTCAAACCTCCTCTATCATTTTGTTGAAATCCACCTTGACATCACTTCATTTCCATTCATACCTCATAGTTTATTTTTCATTCAAATGGAGGTGGGGTCCTCTAGCATATCAGTGGAGAAGACTCAGCTATCCAAACCTGAGGTGACTAAAGTGTATAAGAAGGGACAAAGGCTTGTGTTTTCTTATCACAGAGAGAAAGTGGCCAAGACTTCTTCATCAACAAAGCAGGAGCTGACAACAAAAGAGAAAGGCACAGTTGAGCATGAGTTTGAACTGGTTGATTCAGAGGCTGAGGATCATACTTCAAACATGCGACAGAAAAACATGGATAAGGAATATAAAATCAAGGAGCTAACAATCAATTTTGAAAGAGCAAAATAAATCATATCATTCCTTGAGAAAGAAGACAGTCAACTCAAAGCAAAGGAGTTGATCCTAGGAAAGGAAAAAGCCATGTTATTGCATCAAGTCAGAAAAGGTAAGGAGATCATGAAATCAAGCAAGCCTGAAGCATCAGAGGTGAGAGGAAAAAGTAAAAGACCAAGAACAAGAGGCCTCAAGAAAGCTTTGCAAGAGGAACAAGAAAAAGTTATGCTTAATGAGGACCTTGACCTAGAAGAAAGGATTGCCCTAGAGGTTCATCAAGATAAGGAATATTGGCTTAATAGGGTGAATGAACACTTGGAGAAGCTCCTTGAGAAGGCAAACAAAGACAATCAGTTGCTCAGACACATGTTGCATCACTATCAAGCTCAAAACATAATCACCAATGTCAAGGTAAAACTACTTGAAAACAAGCTCAAGGAAGC
Source organism: Pinus taeda (assembly GCA_000404065.3). Taxonomy (NCBI): domain Eukaryota; kingdom Viridiplantae; phylum Streptophyta; class Pinopsida; order Pinales; family Pinaceae; genus Pinus; species Pinus taeda. The sequence goes on along the minus strand of APFE030007740.1, from coordinate 324,548 downwards.
CAAGAAAGACCAAAAGGATGAGGGGAACTTGGAGATGCTTGTTGAAGCCTCCATGAAGCTATAAAAAAATGATTTTACACCTTCCCTCCAATTTTGAGCAAATTCTAAGCATTTTGTGTTTTCTGAGAATTTTTTGTCTAAGTTCAGAAATTTAGCTGCTCCAGAAGTGCAATGCCTTGGCATTGCCCTTTTTCCTCATGCCTCCATTTGAGGAAAGGTATAGATTTTTGGAAAACTCTTGACATCCTCTAAAAAACCATTTGCCCATATTTTGCAAAGGTGGCTTAGTTTTGGAGAAAAATGCAAAAAGTGGCAAAAAACTAGCATTTTGAACCATTTTTTGACAGGCGTTGTGTTTCTGAAGTGACCTTGGGAGAATGGATTTTTGAAGGTCTTCCCATGCTCCAAATTCATAAATTCAAACTATTCTAGAAACTAGATTTAAAGGGTTAGTTGACCATTCTCTTAGATTTTCATTTCAACCCTTGGAAGGCACCAAAATATCAGATCAAGTTCGGCGCTACGCTTTTGCACTTTCTGTGTTTTTATTTGCAAAATTTAACTGTGTAAAATTTCTAGTTTCTAGTTTGACTTGGTAAAAGTCAAGATTCTTTATGTAATGGCACAATTTATGAGGCTAGGTTATGTAGGCATGAATAATTGTATATCATAGGTTGTTTTTTATGTTTATTAGGCCTCATAAAAGAAGCAAACTCCTAAACAAACTCTTCATGAGGTGTTTGAGTTTCACCTTCTCACTCTCACCTGTTGGTTGAGAGAATCTTGGAGTCAGTTCCTCCACCAAGGAATTCGACTCCTGAAAGTGGGAAAGTGGTCTAGGAGAGTCTATAAGTACTCCTTCACCTCAGGAGAGGAGCGTTGAACTTTTTGTGAAGGAGGCTTGCATTGTAATCATCTTTCAGCTAATACAGATACAGGTTGCAACTATTTTCAAGGAACTCTAGCCCAGTGAGTTCATGGTGCTTGTACTTCATTATTTTTGTTTTATCATGGTCTAAACATATTTATCTACACTATATATCTTTTTCTATGAAATCCTTGTGGTAGAATACTCAGAATTCTTGTTTTTCAAGTTCTGTTATCTCGTTTTCATAGTTATGTGTTTTGTCTTCCTAAGCTAATGAAATCATGCTTATTTATGCTCATTAGTTTCTTCCACTCTATACCCTCTATGCTACACTGAAAAATACCCAAATTACACCATGGCTTCTGATATCTAGCTTCTTCTTATATTTTCTCTTGTATTCCCACAACCTAGACCTACTTGTGGCTCCAAACCCTAAGTTCAACAAATCCTTAAAAAACCAATTTTTCACAAAAAAGTACACATATCTAGCCTAAAATTTTGCTTTAAAGTCATTTCATTGATAAGATACTTAGATAGATCCCTCTCATGCTCAGAAGGGCTAGCTATTGAGCTGAAGTGGTTTGAGGACCCTTGTCGATTTCGTTTTCAGCTTAGGAGATTGTAAGGACTAATAGGTTGAACCAAATGCTATCCAAAGAAGAATCAACCAAACTATTCATCTACAACAAACTGGAGAATAAGTCTGTGTTAGGTCTCAAGTTGTGCAGGAAAAGATTAAAAAGGCTTTTGATAAGAGAACCAAGGCTGAAGATTTCTACATTGGTGACAAAGTATTGATTCAAGGAGGGAATACAAAGGCAAACATGGGAAATTTGATTTCCTATGGAAAGGTGCCTATGTCATTTATGCTTACAGAGGAAATAATGCTTTCTTGTTGAGAGAAATTAATGGTATAGATGCAGAATGTGGGCCAGTGAATTGTCGAATTCCAAAACATTACTTTGAACCAAGTTACTAATTTTCATTTCCCATTTGTACATAATTTATTTACAAAGTCTAGTTTAGATTGGGTGGTGATATTTGAAGTTGAAGCCCGAAGAGAAGGCCCAAAGCTTTAAAAGATTTACTATCATAAGTATCAATAATGCAGATTCACAGAAAGACACTTTGCAAGGTAACATCAACAACAATTCAAAGGCTACTGATCTTTAGAGTTCTTGACATTTCACTAAAAAATGTGATCCCCAAGTGGAGCCACTGTTAGGTTCCTATACCAATAGGAGTCATAATTTTGAATGAATAAGGTTAAGCCTTGTAATATTGTACATACCTTTTCCTTCTGCAAATGTTTTCCATATTAAAAAATTTAAAAATGTAAAGAGGGTATGTCCTAAAAGAAATATCAAAGGACAAAACAATAAGAGAAAGGTAAAAAAAATGAAAATATATGCACCCCAAAAACAAAAATAGACCATGAAAGTGTGCAAGTCTAAATGCCACTACTATTTACTTTTATGAATAATAATGATTGTTTGCATCTTGTTATTCATGCCACAATCCATGGTAATCAAAATGTTTAATCTTGGTTATTTCATGCTTTGAATTTTATGTTTATATTTAGAGAATAAAATCTGACAAAACAGTTTAATCTTGGCAGATCATTAAATAGGTAGAGAAAATAAAGGAGCTAATTAGTTTAATCTATGTCCTTGGATGATATAAGGTTAGAATTAGATAGATTACTTTCAAAAGAAAAATGAATGATAAGGGTTTTCTAGTCTAAATGCACCCAAATAAAAAGAAGAAAAAATAGTAGGGTAAGTAATGGGTAAGTAGAAAGAAGGTTGTTGAAGTATAAAGTTGATTGGATCAAAACACATGTATCATGCTTAGACACATATTTCTATATGTATTATCAATTATGGAAGCAAAAACAAAGGTTTGCAAGTTAAATTATTAACTCCCCCTCATTCATTTTTCTCCCTACTTAATAATTTCGTATTCACAAGTATGTTCTAGCACTTTAAATCCTTCAAGCCAAAGAGGCTCAGAGCATTTCTCTAACTTTTGGTGGGACCGTACCCTTGGCTTAATGACTTATGGATGTCAAGTGTTAGAATCCCCTTAATAAAACTCATTTCCCTCTCATTACCCTAATAAAACCCCTTTTCCTAAGGTTAAACTTCATTTTCCTAGGAAAAGTAAAGAAACCCCCATGTTAAATTTCATTCAAACAACCCACAAAAGTACTTCATCCTAAGTATCAAATGTATGTAAATAAAATGCACAAATTTTACATTATGCTAAGGGTATGCTCACTCCACTCATTTCATATTATTTTAAATTTATTATATAAATCCCCATATACCTTTTCTCGTATATTAATTAAATCACCTAAATAAATATCCCAACCCTTAGATTAAATATAAACTATATCATTTACCCCATATCCCGACAAAACCAATTAATCCTGTCATTAAGTCCTACCTGATCATTTTAACTCGTCATTAACCTATAATTAATCCCATACCGCTAGGGATTAAATCCCTCAACCCCCCGACACCTTTGCTCTTATCACCCGCACAACTCCCTCACCTGACTGTGGTCCGATCACCATCCCCCTCATCCTATGGTCCACAGCCATATCGGCTGCACCCGACAGTTGACCTTTCCCCGCATGATAAAGCAGTTTTCCCTGGCCTCTCGAGTGCTATGTGTCGATCGCTGGAGTAGATCGGGTGACCCCTCCTCAATACCGCTTCCTCCACAAAAGCAATGTAATGGCTTGGGAAACTGCCTCCTCAAACAAACTCGATAAACCACCCACTGTTCATTCATAAAATTACCCGCCAAAAAATGACTGTTTCTCCATAAAAAGGCCAAGAAGCCATTTTTTGCCTTTTTCATTCGTTTTCTTTGTGAACCTCTACAAATTAGTATGACACCTACAAATGATGAATTCACCAATTGAACTCCAAATTCACTCCTGAAGAAGCTTCAGAGACCCTCATCAACCTCTCAGTCGGTACCAGAGCCATTCGAACTTCTGCAACTGCCGTGAACTCCAAATTTGAAAATAATTCACCCAATTTCCAGGTATTTCACCATGAATTACCACTCACCCTTTCAAATTGGAAAACGTTTAGCCTGTAAATCATTTTAATTAAGTAAAACTAATTAAAATTTCTTCAAAATTTGAAAGTTTGTTGCCTAAATCCCTTTCAAAACTGCTAGATTCCGTCAAAACCTCTGATACAACCCTACATTGCCAAATTCAAGTCCACAAGAACTGAGTTATGGATGCTCCTGTTTCCATGGCTATCAGACCTATCACCACTCCCCATCTATACCTAGACCACCTTCCCCTGGCAGAAAGGGATTTCCAAATCAAAGATACTAGTGCATATGAGGTCCTACTCAAACTTCATTGTTTGAGTAGGGATAGATACTTGAACCATTTTGTTGACATTGGTCTTTGGGAATCCAATTTGCCTAAATACCAATTTCCCAAAGTACATGTTTTTCCATAAATTATCCATATGTTCCATGCTTGTTACATTCCCAGCCAGAGAGTAATAATGTCCTCTGACTCGAAAATCTTGTTTACCATCACAACTGAATCAATCAATGAGATGTTATAGTTCGAACCAGGTCCACACCTAACTCCACTCTCAATTGGAGATTTTCTAGACCAGTATACCAAGTTGATTCCATCAAAAATGGCCCAATTGTTTCAAAGTTTAATTGTTTAAGACAAGTACATACCTAAGGATGCCCCTCCATATGTTTCTGCCATTTTCTCTAAAAGGGGAAAGCACATTGTGGCTATGATATCATGTATTTTGGGCTGCACCACTGATGAATTTGTCGATGAACTTATCCTGGCATACATGTCCATTTTTACCCCAAGAAAGCCTCCTGCTACTATATACAATTATGCCCAATTCATAGCTGAGAGGATGCATGAACATTTTTCTAGAATGCATAGTGAGAGAGTGTTCAAGTACTCATCTGTAATTTACCATATTTTTCTATATTATCAGTCAGACAGGTTCCATTTTACCCTCTAGAAGCTTGATACCAGAAGCCAACCCAGGTTTGTCATATTTTGGACACCACTTTTCCACAAGTATTCCTCACCATATACTTATATAGATTTCATTGACTCTTTTGTCCATCCAGTCATGACCATGATGATAGGAAGCCCTCCACCCAGAATAAGCCAAGATATCAAAAGGGCCCTTCATTTTCTAAGCAAAGTAAGGTGGGAGATTGGCACTTCTACCAAAACCACACATAAATAAGAATTTATGGGTGCCAAATTTCCCCATACAAGCTCCCCAAATACCTCCCTATGAGGTTATTTTCTCTAGAATACTATAGACAGATAGTGAACTCTGATGAGATCAATTTTGCCTCACCCAAGAAAAGATCTCAATTCAATGTAAAAAACCAGTTAGGTCCCTTCATTTGCAACTCTAGAGAAGCAGGGCAGGAGGCAGATCTGGTTCTGCAACAAATGAAATTTCGAAACAGTTTCATGTGGAGATATGACCCTCAAGGGTTTATGACCAGACTTAGATAAAAGGTGAAATTAGGACGTTACATTCATCATCTCATACCAGAGATTTAAAGATATGGAAATTCATCGGAGTGGTTGGAGAACACACTTGTAAACAGGGATAACACAAACGTAGATGTTGAGAATGCCTTGATTGATCTAGAAAGACATATTCATGGAAGCTCGTTTCTGCAAGTACCTGAACAACAAGAAAAAACCATGAGCACCCCTCCTATTATGAAAACTCCTCAAAATGAGGAAAAGAATCCTAAAAGGAGTAGAGAGGAAGCCTCCAGGTCATGTATGGACACTTTGAATGTGTAGTATGAAGTCAGTTAGATCAAGAGACCAAGGCTCAATCATGTTTTAGAATAGGAAGACACAGAGGACTCAACACAAGTAATTGATACTGAGCTAGACAGAAGTAAATGCACAACTCCATATGAGGAAACATAGGAGCCATCCACATCTCAGACTCAGATGTTGGAAGGACAACTCAGTGTATAAGTATCATCCTTTAGTAGACTCGTTGAGAAAGATAAGGACATTAAGGACATGTTTAAAGAAATCAAGATGAGAAATGAAAAACTGAATGCCCAATCTTATGCACAGTAGTTAAATATTACAACTACCAATCAAACCAAGTTGCTGTCAGCTTTTGACATCAAAGAAGGAAAGATGCAAATGTCTTTCATAAAGCCAACCGTGCAACCACCAAGGACATCAACGAATTATAAAAAGATTGATTTTGAGGTATTGGTAAGGGATATTCATCCCATAGAACAAATTTATTTTCATAAATAGGTTGGAGAAATTATTTACTCCACCCTTACAGGTCAATCCATAGATTCCCATCAATTGCAAAATTCATTGACTAATATCTCAGCTCAATATCAATTGGAGAAGGCCTCCTCATAGGAAAAGGATACTAGAATTATGTTTTTGGAAGACTTAGTCATTGAATTGGGACATGATCCCAAAGACATTAAATCCATTGAGAAACTGATTAAGAAAAAGAATGTTGACATTGAAGCACTTAAAAAACAATTGAATATACCTCAGTTGTAGTATCCCTAGACACAGGAAGTCTTGGAGAGCCAGACTAGACATGAAGAATTGATGGACCTAGTCTTGAAATTAAAAGATCAGTTACGAGAAACGGAGAAGGAATTGAACACTTTAATCCACTTAAAGCAGATTGATATTTCAACAACCTCAGTGAATTCCATCCCAACAGTCACAACAATTGTTCCTTCTACATTCGCAGCCTCATTGGCTCCAACATCTCCTATGACCACAACTGAACAGGTTTAAACACAGTCTACATCAAGGGAAGAGGCAGAAAAATTGGTTAGAGCTATGGAGGAAATGTCGATACAAGCTACAAAAATGAATAAGCTGAAAGAAAAGGTGTCAAGCTTGGAAATTGATTACAAGCTTACCAAGATCATGCACAAGGAAGAAGTGTAGAAAGTTGCCAGAATGAATGATAGAATAAAAGCCATGGAAAAGGACCTAACACTCAAAGAACCTCTTGGGAAAGCTAAGGAACTGCCATGGGCCAATATCATTGACTTTGTCAATGATATTTGGCCCTCTATTCTGGTAATTTTTGAGAAGATAGATCTAATAAAGATGGCTATAGAATCCATCCAAAAGGTAAAAGATGAATTGGGAGAGATACCCGAGGATGCCACTAGAGTCATCCAATTCTTTAACAGTAAAAATAGATGTGAGCTCTAGGAATTAGATATAGAGGATAGAACAAAAACAATTTTGGAGGTAAGGAAGGTCCTTTCCAAGAGAAACTTGATGTTAAACTTGGAGGACAAATGCCAAAATATGCAGGTAGCCATTGATAGATTTATGGCTAAGTTTCAGATTTTGAGAGAGAAAGGGTTACCCAGTCCCTTAGTCATAAATGACAAGCTCATGACACAACAGGATTACAACAACAAACTTAGAGAGCGAACAAAAGAATAGGATATTACATCTTCAATGAAGGAATTGCCCATAGGTAAAGTACTTTATCAGACATTTTAAAAAATGTTTTACCTCCAACATGAGGTAAAACACGTTCATGAATAAGCCTACTTTTTCCAAGTACACTGAGGTATATGAGATATACAGAAGGATGTTGAAGATCCAATTACCTTATGCTGAAATGTCAGAAAAATTGACTGATTTATTGTAAGAAAAATGCAGTAAAAGGGTAAAAGTAAAACAGCCAGGTGAAAAGATGAAGATAGGTCGCAAGGTCAAAGAATATCAGTGTCAAAGTGTATCAGATGAAAGACTTAATTGTCTAAAGCTTCCAACGTGAAAGTTCAAACAACAAATAGCATAAAGGGTTAAAACCAAACCATAAAAGCCAGCAGTACCAAAATAAATGGGACAACATGAAAGCAGTTCAATAGCTGTCTCTATCTTCTTGTAAGAAGATATTTTTATTTCCTAGATTAGATCTCAAATAGTTTGAGATATTTTGTAATATTTTTTGTATAAATACTTCAAAATTCCAACTATGTAGTGTGGATTCTTAGACATTTCTATAGACTTCTTGATCAAAAGACTGTAAAGCTATTGTATCATTGACTGAGCCAGCAAGTTGGATTGATGAATACATATAAGATATTTCATAGGATTCATGTGTTGAGCGAAGTGCAGACAAGTATTTTCTTATTTTATCATTATCTTTCTTAAAATTGTTCCACAATATTTAATGTATTTCTGAATCTGAATGCTATAACTGGGACAATATCTCAGAATTTGTTTAATTGCACTCTATTTTAACAGTTATGCATATAAATGTTTTCTACTAATATCTAAGTTAAGAAATTCTTAATTTCTCCTAATTTTAGGTTATTTCTTGCTAATCGAGATAAAAGGATTCTTAGTTGCCCTTTGCTTTTGATTACCCTTTGTTCCTTGTTTATATCTCGTTCTGAGAACCCTTAATTGCTATCTCACCCTGATTAAAACAATTTCACCCCACTGTCCCAAAGACCTTCACTTTACTCTACTAGCTTGCCCTTTGAACATTCCCTTTAGTGAGTTGATCTAGTTCTGCTTCCCTTCTGTTGAATCCATAACCCAATGGTCTGAAGCCCTCATTCTATCCATCTGTTTTAAGGATTCCACCATCCAATCTTGAATACCAATCAAAATCCCCCTGAACATTCATAACTAGCCTGAAAATCTCAGCAAACAAAGCTAAACCATATAGAGAGAGCCCTCTCTGAGCCTATGTTGGCTAGAGCCTATGCTCCAAAGTTGGTTTGTGGTTACCTCGGTCATTTTCTTTCTTCTAATAACTTCGAGAGAAATTTTTGAGTGATAACAGGTATTAGTTGTGCTAACATGTATAATCAAACAACATTGTATCTTCTTTCCTTGAACTCCTTATCAGAATGTTCATATGAAAAGCTACTTATGATGGATAGTACAAATTTGTGTTAGTTCTTAGGGTGTTATAGTTGTTTATTTGGGTTTTCACTTTTGAAATATTTTCTTTCTAGATATCATAACTTATAGAGGGTTTGAAATTATTCTATTTTTGTTTTTGAGACCATCATATTAGTCAAATACCTATAATGGTATTCTTGGGGGTTTGTTTTTCATATTGGTATGTTCAATCCAATATCGACTTTAAATTTGAGATATTTTAAATCAACGCAAAGGATGATGCCCATACCTTTGTAATTAAAAGGTTTACAGAGGATGATGCTCACACTTTTGTAATAAAAAGGATTGTTGATAAATTGTTTCAAACATAAATAGTATTGAATTTATATTAAAATAATGTTGTAGAAAAATCATCCAACATATTAATAAAAAATGTTAGGAGGTTCATAGTCAAAATCATTGAACAATTATCAAATGTCAATGCTATTTTCTAGTCTAACCACTAGATAAAATTTTCCAACTCTACCATGATTTATTTGGTAACTATATAGCTATATAAATTGTCCTAATAAGGCATCATAAGCTTAGATACTTTAAGCAATGCTTCTCTACTCTCCAAATGGTGAAATCTCACCTATTTATTGTGTAGCAGATTCAATTGAAGATGCAATGCTATTAGATGACCAAGTAGATATCAGTTATCTGACTTCATTTTTATCAAATACATGTATTTATTCATAGACAGAGAGAAGTTTGTTGCAACTTGATTTGGATCTACACATACTCAACAAGATCATGATATAAAAGAAATTCCATGTACACTAATTTTTCATTGGCTTCCCAGCTACCATCTTCGCTCATAATTGGGAAATAAATATTTTAAATCTTGTAATTGTTTATATTAAATCACAAGAGAAAAAACCAATCAACTAGAAAAATCAGAAGAAATAGAGCCAAAAAGATGACTCTCTCTAAATTTTTCTATTTACATATCAATATATTTTCTCTTAAGGATTAAATTCAACCCAATTCTTGTGGCCAAACAAAAAGTGTTAGAGTCTCTACCAATATCAATTGAAGATATCAAAAATAACATACAAGAAATGTTTTCCATGGTGATGTCTTGCTTACATATAAATCTTTCCTACAAAAATCAAACAAACACGAAAAATACCTCATGCATATTTGAGAGATAATAAAACTAAAATGATATTAAAATTGTTTATGCCTACACAACTTATCAAACCACATGAACATAAAATTATTCTAGATGTTGGAATTTCTATTATAAATTTTGAAATAATCCCAAAAATTAAATATGATAGTAGTGACTGTGAAAAAAACATTGTATAACTAACTCTAGCATTGTTGAAAACATACCTCCTATTTTCATGGAACAATGGTTCATGAAAAAATACAATAATTGTACAAGTGTCACGTAATATAGATCCCCATCTAGTTGGCACAATCTACACTATTTCTATTTCAACATAAAAAACAAGTATGCAATACACCTTAGAAGTCAAATATGGAAACAATGATGATGAAAAGGATATGGTAAGCTCAAATTTATTTCTATATTTAAGATATAGTGACATAAATTGTTCATGTCATATGATTCACATATATTGTCTCCCAATTGTTGCATCTATAACATGTTGAGTTGCATGAGAAACTTTTCCTAATTTATGCCCCTATTTAAAAAGAATTATAGGAAAACAAATTTCCATTGATATTGCTTAAGAATATAGTTTAAAAACAAGAAAGATTTTTCCAAAGTTCCTAGTCAACATTCATATGCTCATTGAAAGCATAAAGAAAGTGGAAAATCTGAAAAAAGTTGCTTTTTTCACCATCTATACTATGCATGACAAACACTGATAGACATACACATCTCTCTCTCTCTCTCTCTCTCTCTCTATATATATATATATATAGTATTAAACTTCATTTTTCTATATTGATTTTGCAGGAGATAGAAGGAATATAAATACCAACAAGTACATATATATAAAAAAGTGGAAAATATGAAAAAGTTGTTTTTTTCACCATCTATACTATGCATGGTAAACATTGATATACACACACATCTCTTCACAGACCATATATAGACCAGGACTACTTCAGGGTGGATCAAACATAGTTTACATTAGTAACTATATTCGATGTCTTTTTTGAGTTATACATAGACTTAAAAATATGCATATATTTAAGTTTCTAATAACAAAAGAGACAATATATTTTGAATCTGGATGGCAACGCCATAAAGTTTGCTAGAACAAAATATTGTACAAAGATCTAGACTGATAATACAGGTATCGCATATGCCTCAGGCATCTACTACATGTAATTTTTCTCTCATAATGAAAGTTTACGATTTTTCTCTTTGGAATATATATATATATATATATATATAGAGAGAGAGAGAGAGAGAGAGATAGATAGATAGATAGATATAAACAAGTACATATATAAATCCTTTTGAAGCTACATGTGCAAAATGCAATGAGTTAATAAAATCTTGTAGAGCAATAAATGAAACCATGGCTTATTTTTTCAACTGCAAAGAAAATTGTGCATTTATCTATTGCAGTAGTTTGAAATGTACAATCCGATCTAAAAACAAAACTGTTACGAATTGCATCCTCAAAAGCAAGCAATTGGAAAAAGTATTTCCTGATTTAAAGGAAGTCTCCTATCACAAATATTCAATAGACAAGTCAACCATCATTGATTTATTAGCTAGTTTCCATATCTATGGTACATTTACACTAAATCATCAAGGCAAGATTGTTCACATAGAACAATGGTTATTTTGATTCATAATATCAACTAGGTGAGCACATGGAGTTGGGTTACACTTTTTTGCAAAGAGAGGATGTGTTTTGGTGAAAAAAGAACGCTTGATCGAGTAATTTTAAGAGCTCGATCAAGAAATTTTTAAGTGCTTGATGAGGCTATATGGTTCAATCCAGCTCTATAGGTTGATCGAGCCCTATTTCTTATTAAAAAACCTACGCCACGGTTTGAGTAATCCATTTTGTGCGGGCCACAAGGAAAAATGAGTTTAACGAAATATTTCTAAAATTGCCTGAGATGGAAGAACTCCATCAAGCTACCCATCAACCATACCCATAAACTAAAGGCTCAAGCCATTGAAGAGTCTAGGTGATGTAGTTAATGATATTATTCTTAGCATGATAACTATTTATGATATATTTAACATTTATCATATTAGCATATTCTTTAATGTTAGTGTCTCATCTTTAATTCATCAAATATCTACCATAACAAAGAGACAAGAACACAAAATGTTGCCTTTTTGCTAGGGCCAAAACCTCTCCCTCTTGGAGAGGAAAAAAAATAATTCATTCTTATAGAGATTTCAATTGAAGAATACTAGTACCATGACCCTTGAATTACCGAGCCACTCTAAGACCAAGACACCAATCCTCTTCTTTGTCATTGCTGAGATCATCATCACTGCACTGCTGGGATCTTCAATAGTGCTACCATCACTGAGAACATCACTACTGCATCTTCATAAAAATCTTCACCACATCAACGATGTCATCATACCATTGTTGATCATGACCTTGGTTCATGTGATGCTCTAAGATCTTCATCATGATCTAGTCTTCAATAGGATTATGATCAATACTATTATGCCAAGAACATGATTGTGTTAAGTATGCTGATAGAGCATTATGCCGAGACAGTATGTATGTTGATATAGTGTGTGTCATTGTGAGGACTATTCAAAGGGTATATTGATAGCATGACTGTATTGACAAAGACCCGAGACCTTCTTTATTGCACCTGAGGCTGTCTCTCTATGGAATCCATACGAAATTGTCTCACTGTTTTTCCATCCGAACTGAAAGGATCTCAAACCTGTACCCATCCTATAACCATCCAAAAGTCACAGATAATGTGAGTCTCTGTCCTCACTTGAAGTTGCAGAGAAGTCCAAATTTGTGCCTTCTTGTAATGTGGATTGTAGACCTGTATCCAACCGAATTATCTAAAAAAAAATGTGAGTTTATGTTCTGCTCTTTTGCGGTCACCCTAGTTGGGCATATATAGTGATCATGTCTCCATATTGATCTGACTTGACGAAGTCAACCGTTGTGTCTCCTTTTGCAAGCCGACATGACTTTTATTTAATTCATTTACTGGCCCTAGTGAAGAGGATTGTGCTTGTCATTACTGGAGGGTTGTTAGACACCATTTTATAGAATTGTTTACATTACATATATGCTCAAGAAGAGCTCTTTACACATGTTTTTGACTCTTTGACTTTCCTAGAACTATGGAATGAGCAAGAAACCCATCCTTATAATTTATAAAAATAATATTTCTTTTGTTGACAAGTACAAAGATCAAAATTACATTTGTAAATATCGAACCTAGTTACATTTTCTTCAACCCAAGCCAAGGTAGATTTCCTATCTTTTTTGTCTCTTTTATTTATTTTTTTCTTGCAAAATAAAATAAAATTATTTGGAAAAAAATATATCATACGAAAATCACAAAAAAAACCATGAAAAACACCATGAAAACCATAAAAAACCACCAAGAAAACCCTTGAAAACCATTAAAAAACCTAGAAAACTGCCAAGAAAACCTTGAAGACCAAAAACACCCAGAATCACCAATAAAACCCTTGAAAACCACCCAAAACAACTATAATTTAGGTTTAATTTTTATTTATTTATTTATTTCATTGTACAAGTTTTTTTTTTCCTAAGGAAAAATCACAATTTTATTCATTTGAAAAAAATTACATAAATTAGATGCTAAAAGCATATGCATAATAATGGATCCTATTGATGAAGATCAATAAAAACACATCACAGAGTTACCCTATTCTACTCTTTTCTACAAGCTTTCTTTTTTTCCATTTTTCGCTAACCATTAGAGTTGGGCATGGATGATACAATGGTCCAAGTTTGCGTCTCATTTACATTTGACAGGATTTATTTGTCACAATTAGAACCTTCTAATGCATGAGATTGTTTGGTACCAATTGCTTCTTTTTCAAAGGTAATCATCTCGATCTGCTATTGCTTTTCAGAAGGCAATGGAACTAATTATAAGTTGTGTTTAGCCTCATCCTTTTGCGTGGAGTCTTATCATTTCTATGCATTGATATTTTTGGTATTTTCTATAGTTTATGCTTCTTCTGTTTGTGTTGCCCGTGTTTCAGAAAACTTCCATCCTTTTGGCTTTTGTGGTTGTCTCTTTTTTCTTTATTTTTTAATTTGAGAACAAATACTTTGAAGATGACCAATTTGAAGACATGTACGACATCTGAAGGCCATATTCTCATAGTCAAGGGGCTGAGACCACTGGTGATTGTTGTGATATAGCAGGATGCAATAAGGTAATCATTTACTAAGGTCTACCTCCATACATATTTTAGAAATGGTGAAAATTCCCTTTGAGACTCGATCAATATATACTTTTAAAAATTTCCCCAGAGCATTCCCAATGCCTGCTAATACTTTGTGATGCCAAAAAAACAAAGGTATATTATTTAGTCTTACCCATAGGGGAATTTTGGAAACCACCATGGTATTTGCATCAAAGCTTGGAAACCATGGTGTCTTGAATAGACCTTCATTGCCCCAGAACCATGGTCCCTCTTGTAAAGAATATTTCTTACCTTTTTTTTGTGTCAAACTTGACAATGAAAAACCTCTAGAACATAAATGGATATCACAACTTTCTATCCATGTGAAAAAAATCCATTGATGTAGTGCCTCCAATTTGGGCCAGAACCCATTGAATCTACAAATAACTTCTCTACAATGGAAACCATAATGAATCTCATTTACCTCGAGAAAATGGATTGTTAGAGCTGGCACCTCGGTCATCTGCTCCACAATGTAGGGACCAATAATAGTGGGAGGTTGTTCTGGTTGTTTTTTTGGCTCCATCTTCCCTTTGACTGCATATTTGAATGATGTTGGGCTGGGCATTTTGAACTTGTTCCAGGAGATCCTCCTAGAAGTCTTGTGTTAAGGAAGATGGTTGAGTCAGGTCCAATGCTATAATCATGTAGCTTGTATTCCTCCTAGAAAACCTTCCCTGCATGAATCAGATTGTGTAGACTAGCTGGTATACTCATCTTATATTGGATAATTTGTTTAAGAGTTCTTATCCACTCCCAACTCCAGACCCTCAAACAAATTGGTTTTCCTTCCATTGATATGGTAAAGATATGGATTGGGGCTCCTTCAGATGGATTTGGCATTAGATCTTCAAGGTCTAACCTTGAATTGGCTACAACTGGATGACATTATCTACTTGCCTTTACTGCTTGCTATGTATCAAGGGAAATATCATACCCCTCTCATGACTCACATTGTTGTATGCATTTTGCATCCCCAGGACAACGAACACTGAATTGATGCAGTGAAAAAAATAGATTGATTTGCAAATCCCTTGCATTGTCCTGGTAAGAAAGTTGGGAGCACCTCATTTGGGGGTTTAGTGCCTTATTTTTTAGAAGAGTGTTAATGTCAGCATTAATGTTGATTCCCGATTTCCCACTCTACTGGAAATCATGAGATCCACTAAGGAACGTTGAGATCGACGTATTTATCTTGAGAAAGATTACCTGGTGGAGACCTCCCACCATCTCTTATCTGGATCAACTATATATGTGCAGGGTGAAAGTACTTTGGTGCCCTGTGGGGATAGAAATCGCAGCTTGGAACTCCTTAAAAATTTGCGTTCGATGCATAATAACCTGGTGTTATGTGACTACTTCGAATCTGGGTTCCTCTTTTTCTGTTACTGCAGTGATGGAAATGGAAGCGAACACGACTAATTATTTACGGATTTGCAATCCAGGTACCCCACAAAAAAGCCCATCACCGTGAGCTCTGTAAATCCCCATCTTCCCATCATTCTTTGAGCCCCTCATTGTATGAGAATAGGAAAAAATGGTATTTGTGGCAATCAGTATTTCTATAAACCTCCTTGGCAATATTACAACCTTTGCCTCCAAACATATGTCGATCCGTTGCGAGCATCAGTGGGAGTGGGATTTGTTCCTCGCAAACAAGATAATTTAGAGAGTTATCGCTGCACCATGTACTGAGATTTGGGTTTGTGGAAGAGCCTTGCCTCACTGCAACGAGGAGTAGATGGTCACAGACCTGCAAAACCCCAGCCTCCTTCGCCATTCTCAAAGTCGTTATCCTCCCTTCAGTGCAGTTGTCCACATGGTACTTAATATTTATCTTAAAGTGTGCACAAATTAGTTCATTTCATTATATATGCTATCTACAATGGTGGTATGTTCATTATGAATATCTTCTATCGAAAAAACTTTATTTTTTAACTATTTTAGGTTTTAAAGTTTTTCCTTAAGAATTTAGTGAAATAAATTAAAAAAAACAGATGCTTTTTTTTGTTATTTAAATGCTTTTCAAGTTTTGAACAAATTTAACCAAAAATATGCCCAAAAAATTCTAAAACAAAAAACAACTAAACTAAAGCCAATAAATAAATAAATTATAAGCTTTAGATTGAGATGATGAATATGGCTGCTCATGGTGAACCTCTATTAAATCAAATATTATAATATATATAAATTGATTTTTTATTTTAACTAATTTTTTAAGAATAAATACAATAATTTGTTTTAAAAAATTAGTTGTACTTAAATAAATTATTAACTAATTAAAAGTCCAAAACCAATTTTTTTTGTTAATTTTGTTTATAACAATGTAACTAATATCATATATAATAAACATAAAGTTATATATAACATAACTAAGATATATATAACTATAACATAACATTTATAACACACACACACATATATATATAAAACATAACTATATAACTATACATAACATAATTATAGTTCTAACATCATATGTATATATATATAATGTGCTCTTCATAAAAACATAAGATGGATGATGCCTAACAACTTTTTAAGACTTGAGTTTATCTATAAACTGCAATATAATTTAAACTTTCCACTACTCATATTTGTAGAATTATTTTAATTTAATAATATGACAACTATATATTTCTTAGTTCCCACCTATATTAAATTTATTAATTGAGTAATGATTTTGTAACTTACACTTCCTATAGTTTTATTTAACTATATAACATAACATAGCACATATATATATAGATATAAAAGTTCAAGTTTCAGCAATGCATCATTGATACATACATTAAATCCATAATGTAAAGTGAATTTAAAGTGAATATAAACATTTTGACTCTTTTCTAATTTGTACCATATTGTTTCATTACATAGCTTGTAGTATCAAAAACTTTGTCTTCATGTGCTTGCACCAAGTACATGTCATGTGTCAAACTCAAACATTATAAGAACTTGTCTTATGGAGTATTTGGTTGGCATGAAATTTTATTAGTTTTGCAAATGGGTTTATTTCAAATTTTTACATATATTTACATATTTATTCTCTATTAATAAAATGCATTATTTAGAAATGGGAAAAAAATGCAAGTTAGATTTGATCACTTCTTTCAATAGTGTTTACATGGAAGTCAATACTTTTGTTAATAATTAAAAAAAAAAAAACTCTAAAGTTTAGGACTTTAGCCTAGATTCTTCTATTTGAGTTATTAAATGGTTTTCTTGTCAACATTCTTTCTATGTCAACATTTTTTCTCTTGGATTAATTTATATGTATTATATGTAATTTGAAGAGCCATCTCCCATACACCCCCCAAATGCAACTGGTCAGAGTGTTGGGGGTTTTTCTATACATGGTTAGATCACGTAGCCAACTAGAGTGTGTGTTCCATGTTAGAAAATCATAAAGGAATAAATATTTTCTTATCTTGATAATTACTTGTGATGTATTTTTTCTTTATGTTATCTTCTTGATGTCTTTTTAATCTTCTCTTCATCAAGAAATTACCAAATCATAAAAGTATGATGATCAAAACAATAAACAATACAGTGTGTAGACCCTTAGCCAGGGAAACACTCCTCTCCTAGGGGAAAACCCAAACAAAATTATCTTCTTCTTCAAGAATCAATTCAAAGCGAGACAACCATGACCTCTAGATAAACAACAAACCTTCCTCCATCCACCAAGTCAACCTACCAACACAAGCTCTTTCAAGTGAGCTTAATCCAACAAAGTCAATCCAAGTCAACCTCCTTCAAACTCAGTAAAAATTTAGATCTCAACCTTCGGTAGTAGAATTTTGGCCTCTACTATAGAACTACAACTTTTGATCCTCTCGTAACTCAGAAATTTTGCTTGTGTGGGAGAAATTCTCAAGTTTTGGGTCCTACTTTCTTTGATAGTGTTGGGTCTCCAAAATGTCATTCATTTCACACTCTTTTCTTTCACTTTGCTTCAAAATTTTCCATATTGCATAGCTCCATAACCAAGCACTACGACCATATTCATGATCAAATATGAGTTTAGACATAGGATTTTCCAATACATTTATTTTGGTATGTCGAATGAATTTATGGTTAAATATTAGAAAAATAACATGTACTTACTTATATATAAAAGTTTGATAAGTTTTGTGACATGTGTAGGCATATTTGAAGAATCTAGCACAATTATATTTGGCCTCTAATTATCAAATTCGAATTTCCTCTTAAAACTCTTGAAGATTTGAGATCATTGATCAAGCAAAATTCATAGAGAAGAATCATGAGTGTTTTCATAAGTGTCTCCTATCAAATATAGAGAGATTTGTGAGAGGATATGAAGAGATGCTAATTTTTAGATGTCAACACATGGTTGTAACCAAATGAGATATTTTTGGATCCAAGAGAGATTTGTGGATCTACATTTATGAGTTAGTTATCCTAATTTTTGTCTAATAGGAGTGCCTTCTCCTCTCAAAAGGTGTGAAAATTGTTGGGAGCTTGTTATGAAACCAGCTCAAGAAAAGATAGAAAAGATAGATCAATGACTTATAATTCAGCCTCTTCGAGGGGGCAACCTCCTTTACATTACATAAATGAACAATTCTTGGATGATTCGAATGA
>APFE030007740.1:156072-297577 GCA_000404065.3 Pinus taeda | reverse complement strand
AGCGAACAATCCACGTAACAAATGCTTCTAGAAAACTCTAGAATTAACCCAAGATGAGTTTTTTTAAGATAAGGATTGCGCCTTTTGAATTTTATAGGGGTACACACCCTCCTTTTTACATACAGAGCATATGAGTACGCAGACAACTTGAACAAAAGGTGCGGGCCTCCAGGCAAAAGTAAGAGAAAGTGCGGAACCAGAGTTACATTGCTTTTTTGATGTCTTTCTCTCATTTCTCAAGCTTGTTTTGAAGATCTGAGGTTTAAAACTTGCTTAGGAAGCTGGTATAGGTAATGATAGACCTACACCGACTGCAAATAATCAAGGTGACGATATTTTTGTGTAACAGGAGTCTAAGGGGTACCAATATAACAAAGCTGACCTAACAATAATAATATAAAGGCACAAAAATAACAATAGAGGGATTCTATGGGGCACAGTAATAACAATAGGGGACAATAGGAGCACAACAATATTAATAAGGGATACAACTACAATATTAATGGGGGCATCGCTAGTATTATAGGGACCTAACATGCCCCTCTCCTTCAAAAAAGTGTTCTCCTCAACGCTTGAGTAGTTCTGGATGCTTCTGTATAAAATTCTCATCCTCCCATGTGGAATCTTCAATAGATAAATTCTTCCACTTGATGAGATACTTTGAAATGGATCAATTTCGTAGTTGTCGAGTTCTTGTTTCTATGACTGCTTCCGGCTCCAATCTAATTTTTCCTTCCTCATCAAGTTCTAGCAATATTGTTTGAACTGAGAGCTTGTCACCTATAACCTTCTTTAAACATGAAACATGGAAAATTGGGTGCAATTGAGAAGCTGCAGGAAGCTCCAATTTGTATGCCATAGTACCAATCTTTTGCAACACCTTGTACGGACCATAATACTTTGGTGACAATTTTTTATTGTTCTTAGCTTGCTTGAGGGACATTTGTTTATATGGTTGCATCCGTAGGAATACCCAATCACCTATATCAAAACTTCTTTCACTGCAATGTTGATCTACTTGTTGTTTCATTCTATTCTGCGCTAACACGAGGTTATCCTTTAATAGTTGAAGAACTTGTTGTTGATGCTCGATGTGATGTTCCACTGCTTGACCCTGTGGTAAGTTTTTAAAAATCCTGAGTGCCCTCCTAAGGGAGAAGCATGCAATTCCAGAAGAATCTTTTGTTTGAGTTGGGAATTCTTACAGAGGTATAAGCGATCTTTGTACCATAACGAATCATTTTTCCAAATAAATGTATCAGATGTATTGAATGTTGTTGTAACTTTTGAATAAGTTCCCACACTTCTTCATCATTCTTCCATTCCTCCCATGCTTCGTTTATCCAATTTGGTTGGATAATAGAAATGGCGCACAACAATGCTTCCACATCCTCATCCTTTCTTTAGAGTGCATCAACCACAACATTTTGCTTCCCTTTTTTGTATATGATTTCAAAATCATAACCCAACATCTTTGTGACCCATTTTTTTTGTTCTTTAGAGGATAATCTTTGTTCTAAAAAGTATTTAAGGCTATCAAGATCTGTTTTTACCTTGAAGTGTCTTCCCAATTAGGTAAGGGTCGCCATTTCTTAAGTGCATGTAGTATTTCCAACATTTCCTTCTCATAAATAGCTTTGTGTAAATACTTTCCCTTCATTGGACGACTTTCGAAAGCAATGGGTCTTTCATCTTGCATTAAAACAAAACCAATTCCATTTTTGGAAGCATCACATTCCATAATAAAGGTTTCTGTGAAGTTTGGTGTAGCTAAGACTGGTGCTAGGCCTTTGTTGTTTCTGGAGTCCATGAAAATGCATCTTTCTTCAATAGTGTTGTTAGAGGTGCTGCTATTCTCCCATAATTCTTAACAAACTTGCGATAATACCCTGTCAACCGAGAAATCCTCGCAGATGCTTTATGGATGTGGGGGTTCTCCATTCCTCAATGGCTTTAATTTTGCTAGGGTCTACCTTAACTCCTTCATGAGATACAATATGACCCAGATATTCCACCTCTTGTACTCCAAAGAAACATTTGGATCTTTTGCATATAATTGTTTTCCTCCAATAGTTGTAGCACCCTATCAACATGTTCAACATGATCCTTCCAAGACTTGTTGTAGATTAGTATATCATCAAAGAATACTAACACAAATTTTCTAAGGAATGGTTTGAAAATTGAATTCATCAAACCTTGAAATGTTGAGGGTGCATTGGTAAGGCCAAAAGGCATGACCAAAAATTCATAATGACCCTCATGAGTTCTAATGTTGTTTTCGGAATGTCTTCAGTCTTCATTCTGATTTGATGATATCTTGAATGAAGATCCAACTTGGTGAAGGTAAATTGTACGATCCATGCAATCATCGAGTAATTCATCAATGACAGGAATGGGGAACTTCTCTTAAATAGTGAGCTTGTCTGATCATCCCTATAATCGGACCACATGCACCATGATCCATCCTTCTTGTGCACCAATACTACTGGAGCAGAGAAAGAACTTTGACTCAGTTGAATTATACCAGCCTCTAGCATTTCTGCAACCATACGTTCAATTTCACTCTTTTGGGCATAGGATATCTGTACGGCCTGATGTTTGGAGGAACACTTCCTGGAATCAGATGAATAGCATGATCATGATCACGAATAGGTGGGAGACCTTTGGGAGTCTCAAATACCTTGGAATGATTGTCAAGACTTTTTGGAGATCTGGAGAAATAGATGATTCCAATGTGAAAACATTCTAGCGAACATAATTGTTGCAATTAACCCCTTGCTCCTTTTTTAGAAGCTTTGTCATAACATTTAGAGTTGATTATCTTTCCTGGTTTCCTGCAATACCCCTTAATTCAACTTCCTTTCCTTCCGTAGAAAATCTCATGAAAAGTTCTTGAAAATTAAAAGCTATTGTACCTAGGGATTGTAGCCATTAGACTCCTAGTACAACATCAGCACCTCCCATTGGAATGGAAAGCATGGGCTAGTCAATACATATTCTCCCATGGATAGCTTGATATTATGGCACTTTCCAGAGCAATTTATTGTTCCTCCATTTGCAATCATCACTTGACACTCTGGTGCTGGATATAGGAAGAAATTCAATTCTTTTACTACCTTACAATGAATAAAATTGTGGGTGCTTCCTGAATCAATCAACACTATTACCTTTTTCTTCTTGATTTGTCCTTCTCTCTTGATGGTTTGAGGAGTGGTAATTCCCGCCAATGCATTACAAGATATGGTCGGATTCATTTGTTCTTCATCTAGGATTTTTTCCTGGAGTATATCCTCTTCTTTTGACCTTTCTTGCTCCTTTTCTTCTTCCTCTTCACAATCTATGTAGAATAATTTCTTCTCAGCACACTTATGAACCTTAGTGTATTTGCTATCACAACTGTAACAAAGCCCTTTGCTCTTTTTTTTTTTTTTTCAATTTTTTGTGGTGTCAAAATTATAGTTGTTGGAAGACTAGCGGCAACACCACTTCCGTCTTTATAGATGTGAGTGGTATGGTTCCTGGTTGCCATAATTTTGCTTCCATTTTTCTTGCTAACCTGAATGCCTTCTCTAATGAATCAGGTTCCCAAAGGCGAACATCATGTTGGATATTATCCTTTAAAGACCCTATGAACACATCAATCCTATGCTCCTCTGGAATATATTTACCCTTATGTTCAATTTTTGAAACTCCTCAATGTGCTCCATTATTGAACCCTTTTGTTTGAGACTTATCAATTGGCTAAAAAAAGTGTTTCTTTTTGTATCCTCATAATGTGGCCATCAATTCTTCGGTAAAAATTGCCCAAGTGATAAATTGTTTACGAGAGCAAAGCCATTGATACCATACAAACTGATTTGGTCCAAATATAAAGTTTCCATACGTACCTTTTGTGTGTTTTGCACATTATTGAGATCGAAGAACTGCTCCATCTGTAATATCCATGTGGCAGGATCCTTGCCATCAAACTTCCTCATATCGATTTTTGAAATATGGTGAGTCTTCGATCCAACATTAGAGTCTATGGAATCATGATTAACATTTCTTTTGTTCTCATCATGAGTTTCCTTTAGTACCCTTTCACCCTTATTGACCATTTCTTATAGCAACTTATTCATATTTATCTTCAATTCTTCCATCTTATCATCCATGCCATTAATTTTAGCTTCTACGCATTTCTTTAAACCATCCCATCTTAGCTTCTACATCTTTCCTTAAACCATCCATCTTAGGTTCTGTTTCTTTTTGTGCAAGTGACACTTGTTGCACTTGTTCTTGTAATTTTGATATATCATATAGCATTTCTTCTTCTTCTTCATGAGTCATGCTAGAGCTTCCAGGCTCCTTACTAGGCATTTTCATTTTCTTTCCTCGGGGAATCAGTTACCGATAATAATTCTCTATTATGCCCTTTGAATTCCTTCAAAATAAATTTTCAAACCAAGCTTAAGTAAAAATTTAAGAAAATCTACACACCTTTTTTCACTTTGTAGGAGCTTGATATTGCCTCTGATGTATCATTGTACTTTTCAATCATCTAGTTCTGAATTTGTGATCTGTAGTAGCCCTTTGTGTCCTTTTTCCAATGCCACAAGTCTGACCCAAATTGGTTTCTCCAAGGAAGAGTTATGCGAAATCACCCACAGTGACTTGATTATAGAATAATTCAGTAGAGCGAACATGTACGACGTGCGACGAGTCCCTGTTTCTACCTTTGGATATGAAAAATGCATACAAGAAACTACAGTCCGTCCTCTTTCTGCACCTTCTTACGGAATTTCAATCTGATCCCCAGAGAGAAAGTTATGACGATTTTCCCCAGGTCACCTGTTTGGAATGTAATTCAGGAGTCTGCAAAAAGACCAACTTCCTCAGATCATATCTCCGTAAATATCACGTGAAAAGATCTGAAATTCGGACGCAAGGTTCAGCGCGATTTCTTCTCAAATGGGATTTTTTTGCGACTTCTAAAACGTCACAGAAAGAAAGTCATAGCGAAAATGCCACGATGACCTGTTTGGAGCAACGAAACCCTAGAATCCAAAGCTCTGATACCAAATGTTATGAAACCAGCTCAAGAAAAGATAGAAAAGATAGATCAACGCCTTAGAATTCAGCCTCTTCAAGGGGGAAACCTCCTTTACATACTTATGAAAATTCTTGATATTCATGACAAAACCTCATTTCTATATATAGAGTCTAAGGATTACAATATAAACCACGACCTAACAATATTAATAAAAGCCACAAAAATAACAATAGAGGGATTCTATGGGGCACAGTAATAACAATATGGGGGCAATAGGGGCACAACAATATAAATAAGTGGTATAACTACAATAGTAATGGGGTAATCACTAGTATTATAGGGACCCAACAGAGCTATGCTCATGCTTCAATGTAGAGTTTTGGATGTTAATTATTGACACTATGATTATGATTGATGTAATCAATAACATTGTAGTACACTTTGATATGGTTGTTCCTTCATTTTGGTGTTTGATTGAGAGTTTTCTCAACTTTCCACCTCTAATGCACTTTTGGATGACCACCTAATGAGTATGGGATGTATTCTAATATTTTATTTGTTTTTAGTTTCTTTATGTTCATTTTAAGTCTTGATTAGATGCATTGTTTACATTCTTTCATGTTCATTCCATTTATGCTTTTTTGCATGCTAAGCATTGGTACTCTTATTTCATAGATTCATTGCTTTTCAATTTGTTTGATAAATACTCATGAATGATTCCGATTTGACAATGCACACATTAGTAACTTCAACTCATCTCTCGTTGCTTTCATAATAGGGTTCCTTTAAATTTCATAGTTTAAGAATTCAATGCTTTCTTAGTATACGATTTGTTGCTTTCTAGATTTTTTTTTCAAGTCATTAGAATAGATTTACTTTCCTATTGGTAAAATATATTTACTTTCATGTCACTAAAATAGATTTATTTTCAGGTCAATAGAGCAAGTTTACTTTCATGTCAATTGTCATCTCAATTTCATAGATTAAAATATTTCTTCCCAAGTTACGAATTTGAGACTTTTGAAAAAGAAAGTGTGTGCATAGTTATCTTAGACATTTTTTGTGGATATGTTTTATTTCAGTTTTTTTGTTTCTTTCAAGAGATTAAGATTCCTTTTTGAAATTGAAATTTTATTCCTAGAATATATTGTGCAAGTATACTTCACAAGTTCAAGAACCCCACGTTTGACAATTTAATGAAAAGTAATTTAACGAATAATTAAATTACCCAAATTTTTTAGCGTCATTATCGGGGAAGTATACATAGGTGTTAGCTTTCAATTGCATTTGATTCTTAGTTTCATATCATTCTTAGTTGCATCAACTTAAAAAAAAAAAAAAAAACATAATCACCTATCACCCCCACATCACGAATTCTTACTTTTGTAGGTAGAAAAAGACCAGGTGATAGAGGAATTAGATAAAATGGATGGAGATGAGGAAGATCCTTTTGGATTTCCCATTCATAATATTGATATGAATGTCGACATGAAGAACATTCCTCCATATGCACTTCCCAACTTCCATTGTATGAGATCAGAAGACCCATAAACCTTTATTTTTAAATTTGAAATACTTTATAAATATTATGCTTACTTAGATACTTAAAATTGTAATTGTTTTTGACAATATTGAAGGATAAATCTTCTAAATGGTTCATTAGTTTAGGGACTAATTCAATAACATCATGGAATGATATGAAAAATATATTTCTAGAAAAATATGAAGATTACTGTATACATCATGTTATTAGAGAAGAAGTTTTTAAAATGACTTAGAAAGAAGATGAGATCTTGGAGTCGATAGAAAAAATTATGTATAATGTTACAAGGGAAAATTTACACAATTCAAGATCTGATATATTAAAGACCCTCATACTTAGAGTTGTAAGGGATGAGTGGATAAATATCCTTAATCTTATGAGTAAAGGAGATGTTTCTCAATTAGCATTTGAAGATATTTGTGAATTATGTAATCACATATCAAGAGGAAAAGAAATGTATGGAAACTCCCACCAAGATCCATTTATGGCAAGAGTAAGTAAGTTGGCATCAAAGTCGGTAAATCAAATTGAACTTGGCAATTTGCTAGACATTCTTGGAAATTTAATCAAAGAGAGATGTTGAAAACGTGAAAAGTTGAGAATGTTACTTTGAATGAATGCCCACTTGATAACATTGAAATCAGTTTTATTTGTGGAGAATCACGTGTTATTAAATATTACCCAACATTACTAAGGTTGAAGGAAATTACTAGAAGGACAATGGAACAAATCAAGTACCAGTGCAACCTTGTTATTAAGCTCTAAGAAGGCTATGGAAACCTCGTCAAACCAATATGATGTAAAATCCTAATTCACAATTTCATGGTTATGTACAACAATCTCAAAGTAATTGGAACACACCCTTGCTTTGGCAACCTTGGCCATCTCAACCCCAAAACCTATCTTGTTAACAAGATTGGAAAGGGCTTTATGGAAGAAATCCACACATCCTCAATATTTTTCTCATTATCATCGATACCAATCCCAATGTTATCCATACTATTCACCTCCACCATAACCACATGGTCAACTTATCTCATCATCATCTTCTCAACCACTTCAAAGATCCATATCTACTCCACTACCTGCATAACCATTTATGAACTCCAATAATAAAATACCTCAAACCACTTACAATGTCGAGGCACAAAATTTTCAAACTCCTCTTGAACTAGATAATATTTATCTTAGACTGGGAAAAGTATTGCAAAGAAAATATTCTCTTGATGTAATTGAAAAACAACATCTAGAAGAAAAATATCCAAAATGAATAAAGAATCATGGACCACATCTTATGAAAAGAAACCATAAAATATTTTATGCATCCAAGATATTGACCATCCCATAGTAGAAGATATGAATGGCATGATATAAGAAGATAAACATAATGATCCAGATGAAAAAATGAACCAAGGGCATCACAACTATATTGAAATTTGGTTCTAGACAATCATTAAGATGGATCATTATTCTCTTCCTTAAAAGTTACTATTCTCTTCCTCACAAGTTCTTGGAAGCATTTCAATCAAAACAATTAGACTTTCATTTTTTGGTATATATAAAGTCATATTTTTCAAACCTACATATGAGTTTATTTGTCATCCTATTATGCACATGGTTCCATTGGAAGCATTTTTACACTTGATAAATTTTTTCTTGCTCAGAATATAATAGGATAAAATAAATGAATAAAACCATGCTTTTGTTTTTGACTTTTTATTTTAATTTCATTTTCTTGAATTTTTCATTTGGTGGTGCAGTAAGAGCCACCTCATTCACTAACTATTGGCAGGGATATTTATAAGAGAAGGGATATTTGTGAAAAAAGAGAACCATTAGAGTGTCAAAAGCTACAATTTGAGGTTTGAAATCAGATTCTTCTTATATTTCTTTTCAAATTTCAGATTTCAATTACATAAAGAATTGTTGAGTATGCTCTTTTCTTGTGCCTTGTTGCGACCTTCTTTCTTGTGCCTTATTGCGACCTAGAATATCGGAAAGGAAAACTAGATCAATTAGCTTTTAGATTTCATAATAAAATTCATATATTAAAAAAATGATTAGGAAATATAAATTTATTATTGATTCAAAAACAAAATTGTGCTTAAATTTGATCTCTAACTTATTTTACCTCCAAATTCACCCAAATAATTTTTTAAAGAATAATAGATATGCGTGTGTGTATGTTTTTAATTTAAAAAAATTAATAAATTAAATAAATAAATAATAATTAATTAATAATAATAATATAATAATAATAATAAAAATATTAAAAAATTATTTTTTAATGTTTTTTAAGGTCCAGCCAACACCAAAGACCTTACACATATACGTAGTCTCGGATGTGGCCATGGCCTACACATATGCGTTAGGCCAACCTTAGGCAACCCATGCATATGCGTCAGGACATGGCCATGACCAGGCCCAAGGCATATGTGTAGGCTGCCAAGGTAGCTCACAGCTAAGGTCGAGTCGCCAAGCTGCTACATAACATGGTTATGGCCAAGTTTCGGTTAAAAAAAATTAAAAAACAATTAAATTAAAAAAGAAAAACACAAAATCACACAAGAAAAAAATCCCACTTAGAGCACAACCTAGATAGAAAAATATGCATAGAGAGGTAGTTAATTTTTGTTTTTAAAAGCTAGATTCAATTCAACATCCAAATAAAACCTCCAAAAAAAAAAAATTGTGAATTATGAGTTTTGGGTTCAATGTTTTCTCGATTTTTATAGAATAAATTGGTTGTGAGATCCATTTTTTTTTCCAAAAAGATAATTTCAATTAAAAATCAAACATTTTGGTGGCATGAAATTGATTGACATGTATGTTGGAGCAGTTGGAAACTTGGATTGCTTCCCGAAAATATTGAATTTAATTTTGCTGGAATTTTTCAAATTGTTGCTTTGTTAGTCATTTTGTCAAATGGTTAATATTTGCAAATTTAAAGATAGTTTTTTTTAATTTTCTTTCATGATTTTTACTTGTAGTCTATTGGTAAGTTGTTGAATTTGTAAAAGAGATTTCATGAGTTCAAATCCATTGGAAGTCAAAATTCATTAATTGTTTGAGAATTTTGACAATCCTTAACTAGGCTAAAAAATCTGCACCACATGGAGACATTGGATTGGTCCACATGGCAACATATTATTGATCAACATTGGAGAGTTATCACCCAGCTATCCACCATGTCACCTTGTCCAATCAACACTCCACATCACTCTGCCACGTCAGCCTACCAAGTTAGCATCCACATCAGCATCATACTACCATGTGGCACCTTTTAGAGCTGCCACATGGAACTCCCTGGTGCTTCCACGTGGCACTCCTTGTGGTTCCATGTGCCACCCATGCACCATATTTTAGTTGTTTTTCTAAAATTTCAAATGACCATAACTTTCTCATACGATATCCATTTGAGGTGATTCAAGCGTTGTTGGAAACATATCCGCAAGATCTATGTAATGAGATAGTTTTGATTAGCATTTGAGATAATAAAAATGGTCACTTTTCATGGATTTGACAACAAATTCATTTGGAAAAGGCATTAAATCATTAAAACATGTTTTTGATATGAATTTTATTTAACCTGGTTTTTGAATTACTCAAATTCGATATCAAACAAAGAAATAATCAACAAAACAGTGACAGGTTTTCCAAGGTACCACTTCCTAGCAGGTAAAAAGTGCATTTCATTTTTATTTATCTTCCTTGAATTTATTTTATTAGCATTATTTATGATTTTGTTGCTATATATCATATGAAGAGAGACTAATCATCTCTCTCCTTAAAGAATCTTACATTTTATTGCAGATTAGTGTTAAGATTTTGCAGGTTCTAGGATGATAAAAAAATATCAATCTATGCACAAGTGGTTTCCAAAATCCAATTTATTTTTCATAAAGAACATGAAGAAGTCAAGTCCATGTCCTTATGACATTGCTACTCATTCGTATTTTTTTTCCAAACTTATTGTCCATCTATGACTTTCCATCTTCCTAATACTAATTTATTTAAAAACCATTTTCCATTTATAAAATCAACACTTTCCTACCTCACTTACATTTTATCCCTAACCCATGAATAAAATCATTCAATTCACTTACAATGCTAAGTTACCTAATTGTCCTTTTCCTTTTGCAAAATAAACCCTGCTTCATAAATGCAAATCTTTCATGTATGGTCCTCTAAATCATTGTTTCATACTTGTGTCAGATAATGGGGGATTCATTATGACTCTCCTTCTAGCAAGTCTTGACCCATCTACTTCAACATATTATCCATGTTCATGACTGATTTCTTTCTAGTACCTTGAGGATTTCATGCCTTAATGGAAATTTCTCTCGCTAATAAATAACAGGAATACATTAATTTCCCCTGTTTGTCAAATCTTCTAATTGACGCGACTTCAACTCATTTATTCAACCTAGTAAGATCTACTTGGGCATATTTAATCTCATTGACATTAATGGTGAGTAGTCTCATGTTGGTTAAAAACATTCATTAAGGGATGGTAATCTAACAATTTATTTTATGTTCGATATCAACATAATTTATTCACATAGATAAAAATTATGCCACAATTCGGATATGAATGAAGACTATACGATTTCAACAGCTTGCAGTGGTGTTTCAATAAAAAAAGATTCAATTTCAAAGCTTAGCATCAATATCATTAGTTCCAGCAATAAGGAGGCACAAATATTCCACTTTTAAGATTTCATCCACTATTCATGCAACCAAAATAAGAAGAAGAAGATCAGATTCTTTCACTTTACATTCCATGATCCAACAATAATAGCCCAGATCTCACACACACATAGCTTATTGACTTTTCAGGTAGGTGAAGGTATGTTGTTTTGTAATCTTCAATCATTAATTCCTTGAATGCTAAAGACATGTCTTTGTAAAATTTCCCATGTGGCATTTCTTTCCCCATATTGAAAAGACAAAAACACCTTCAGTTGCGGGAGGGATATTCATTACCAATTTTTTTCCATATTCTATAACCTCATACATTCTTGACCAACATACTTCTCCCAACTGAATGTTGTTTCTATTTTTGGTTATCTGGAGACATATATGTTTTGTAAAAGATTCAAATTATGAGCAAGGATTGATTGATATGTATAGATATTCACTTTGAATACATTCTTAAGTATTATTTGTTGCAACAAGAAGACAGATAAAAAAATAAAAGTGTTGCTACACAAGAACTAACACTTGAATAGTTATGATTGTCACACAAGAACCAACCATAAGAGCTGCCACTTAGACATCTTTCAGATAAAGAATACTTTTCAAAAGATGTAAGTCTTAAAGAGTATCTCAAAATCACAAAATGAAAAAAGGCTACAATTTAAGACAATCAATGAAAAGTTGCATGAGGACATGCAAGATCTTCAATTGGGGGAGGAAGTTGGGTCTCCAAAATTTCATTAATTTCACGCTCTTTTCTTTCACTTTGCTTCAGAAGTTTCCATATTCTGCAATGCCATAACCATGCACTAAGACCATATTCATGATCAAATATGGGTTTATACATATGATTTTCCAATACATTTATTTTGGTATTTTGAATGAATTTATGGTTAAATATTATAAAAATAACATGTATTCAGTTATATATAAAAGTTAGATGAGCTTTGTGACTTGTGTATGCATATTTGAAGAATCTAGCAAAGTCATATTTGACCTCTAAGTCTCAAATTCGAATTTCCTCTTAAAACTATTGAAGATTTGAGATCATTGATCAAGCATAATTTATGGAGAAGAATCATGTAAGTTTTCACAAGTTTCTCCTATCAAATCTAGGAGAGATTTGTGAGAGGATATGAAGAGATGCTAAATTTCTATATGTCAACACATGGCTGTAATCACCTGAAATATTTGTGGATCTAGGAGAGATTTGTGGATCTACATTTATGAATTAGTTATCTTAGTTTTTGTATAAATATAAGTGCCTTCTCCTCTAAAGAGGCGTGAAAACATTTGGGAGCTATGCTCATGCTTCAATGTAGAGCTTTGGATGTTAATGATTTTAATTATGCATATGATTGATGTAATTAATACCATTCTAGTTCACTTTGATATGTTTTTTCCTTCATTTGGTGTTTGATCATGATTTTTCTAAACTTTCCACCTCTCATGCACTTTGGGATGACCACCTAATGAGTATGAGATGTATTCTAATGTTTTTTTTTTTTTTTAAGTCTTTTGATTAAATGCATTGTTTACACTCTTTCATGCTCATTCCATTTATGTTCTTTTACATGTTAAGCGTTATTGCTCTCATTTCATAGATTCATTGCTTTTCAATTTGTTTGATAGATACTCATGAATAATTCTAATTTGACAATGAACACATTAGTAATTTCAATTTATCTCTCGCTGCTTTCAGAATAGGTTTCGTTTAAATTTGATAGTTTAAGAATTCAATGCTTTCTTAGTATAAGGTTTGTTTCTTTCAAGATTAGATTTATTTTCAAGTCATTATAATAGATTTACTTTCCTATTGGAAAAATCAATTTACATTCATGTCACTGTAATAGATTTATTTTCATGTCAATAGAGTAAGTTTACTTTCATGTCAATTGTCATCTCAATTTCATAGATTAAAATATTTCTTCCCAAGTTTTGAATTCGAGACTTTTGAAAAAGGTGTGTGTGTAGTCATCTTAGACATTTTTCATGAATAGGTTTTATTTCAGTTTTTTAGTTTCTTTCAATAGATTAGGATTCCCTTTTGAAATTTAAAGTTGATTCCTAGCATATATTGTGCTAGTATACTTCACAAGTTCATGAACCCAATTTAACAATTTAATGACAAGTAATTTAACTGATAATTAAATTACCCAGCAATTAGGGTTTCTTCTTTCTTTCCTTTTCTTTTTTCGCTCTTTTTCTCCTTCTCTAGATTGCATATCGAACCTCTTGAACTAAACCTTTACCACAAATGCAATAACCATAGAAAATACTCACACATGTGAGGTTAGACACAAAATTCAAATTTTGGTTTCTCCTTTTGCCTCCTTGTTTCTTCTAGACATTCACTCTTCTTCCTTTCTATCTTACTTCAGATCTAACTTGCTTATTTTGGATGCTAAAATAGGTTGAATTCCGGTCTATATATAGTCTCCTTTGTGTGGCCAAATTGCCTTCATCAGGCTAACTTGATATGTTTTAAAGCTTACTTGCTAGGGGAGGGACTAGACACATTTTTTATACAAATATATTTTTCTTTCTTGAAATAAAAATCCCAAGAAAGGTCTAGAACATAATGACAAGGGCAATGAATCATGACACAACCCTAGAAGTAATCAATGGGTGATTTGACCTATAACCATAATAAATATAGCATGAAACACATGCTTAAAATAATTTTTCTTGGATCTTTATAATCATTTTCTTTTCTTATCTTTTGCAAATACATACAAATTACATCATGTCATGAGCCAATCAACAATTATGATGACTGATACTAGTTACATTTTCAACACTCCTTCTTAACTAGGGAGGTATTCATAATTGTTCAATGGTAGAAGGTTGTTCTCAAATTGAAATCTTCTAAGAAGAAACGACGCAAACTTTGAAACGAGAACTGATACGATTATCTGTTTTTTTAAGGTAGCAAAAAAAATTAATCGATTTTGAAAAGTGTTGATACACTATATATATATCATAGTTTTTGACACTTTTAATTTTTTTTATGTATATTATTTTTTAAAATGTTAGTGTTTTGCATGTTGATTTTAAAAAGTGTTGATTCTGCATCAGGCCCCTTTTCTAAAATTCTTATTTTTTGACATTAAATTTTCTAATGTATTAAATGTGAATAATTATTTTCTAAATTTAACAATTTTTGAAACAGTTTTCTTCTTTTTCATATTTTCTTGTTTTTTTTGTAGTGAGGTCTTCATTTTTTTGCATAGTTAAAGAAAAAGACCGATATTTTAAAGTTTCGATATTCTACATATTTATATATCGCTAATTAATTTTTCAATGCACATCAAATAATTGTCTCTACAAAACAATATTTTTTAACAATTGACATAAAAATAAATATTTTGAACATAAATATCACAAAAAAGTACACATTTTGATAATTGTTTGCTAGAAATGACATGTCAAAATCACAATTTTTACAAGAAAAATCTAACAAAAAATGGTTAAATAATAATATATTTTTTTTTAATTTCATGTCAAAAAATAATAATAATCACAATTTTTTCCAAAAAATAATGATTCACATAGAAATTAAAGAAAAATCACATAATACAAATATTGAACATATAACAACATTAACTGAATACTTATTTTTCTCATAAATTCTCAAAGTCAAAACATTACAAGTATAACTAGTTAATAGTTACAAAAAACGGGCTTAATTTCGAAGCATAAATTAAATTTAATCAACAATATCACGTAATCCAAACTCTTCATCCTCTAGAGTTTCATCATTTTCTTCTTCCACAATATTTTCTGTTTCAGTTTGCTCATTTTCCTCTTCTGATGGAACTTTGATGTCTGCGAATATCCCAATGTTTACCTTTCCAATCATTCCATCTAATGGTGGTTGAGGTTCCTTTTCCTTTTTTGCCACACATGATTCATTAAATCCCCTTTACTCAAACCAATTTCTTGCATTGCATCTGGAAGAAATTGAGGAGCGTTAATTCTTTGTTGAATAAATTTGCATTGTACTAGCTCTTTTTCAATGACAATGCAATTTATTCCTTTTTGTAGACAACATGCTAATGTTGTACGTAATTATCAAACACAAAAGAAATAATGAAGTAAATTAGTATAATGACATATAAATTAAGAAAGAATATATTGAAATTCAATTGTATATCATAAAACTTACCTGAGCCTGAGAATAAATCCAGAATCCAATCTCCTTCATTTGAACATAAGTCAATAAGATAGTTAATCAATGAGTGTGGTTTTTGATAAATGTTAACTATCTCTCCTTTTTCTTCTTTATCTTCATATGTTAGTTTTTTTACAACAACATCATAAACTAGTACTTGACTATGACTCTTTCCATCTACCCAATTAAGAAGCATAGACTTATAACTAACATCTATTTTCAAACTTTCAATATGGATGAAATCACAATCACTTATAATTGGTTTATCTTAATGGTTATTTAGATTTGGCTTTTGCCTATACTATGAAATAGTAAAAGTTAAATTAACTTCTACATAAATGAATTTTTTAACATTAATCAAATATACAATTTCAATGCCTTACCATATAAGCTGCATCCTTGAGTTTGCTTTCCCCTTGAAGCTTGTCAATAACATTGCCAATTGTGTGCCTAAATGAAATGTCACAAATCTCCATAATGGTGATGATGTGACTTCTACAAAGTCCACAACCACTTAACTAAGAGCTTGATAAGTATAAGAGTCACTATCATAGTCAATGTTTGGGATATTGAAACCATGCGAAATATCTATAATAACTAGGAATAATCCCTTTTAAGTATGAGTTTACCATGTCTTCACAATCACCTTGTATTATTTGATATTTAATAGTGTCAAGTCCATTCCAAATGAAATGAGTAAGATTTGGATCAAGTTCAACATTATTAAGATGCTTCTTTCTCAATCTTTCAATTTTAGTTTTTTAAATTAAGCTTTTAAAACTATCTGGTGCTTCATTTGTGTTCTTATTCATCTTTAATAATATTAACAAATATATGTATAAGTTATAAAATAAAAATAGTATACAGATGAATAAAAACGAATTATGTATAAATAAACATACCTTTTTAAATGCAAGATAAAAATATTTTAGTGTTTATGTAGAACTTGAATCTGGGTAGTTGCATACAACATTATCCCAACTATATTTATTCAACAATTTAGCCATTTATTCTTGTATTTTCATGTAAACCTTGCGATTGAATAGATAAAGTAAAAAAAGTTAATATAATGATATGTATAACAAATACTACCAACAAAAGTATGTTATATTTAAAAGAAAATTATAATCTAGAAATAAGTAAAAATAATTCAACAAACTTACTTTTTAAATTCCTCACACATTTCATCCAATGATAATTCCCATGAGTTTACACGAGATAATATTATTTTGAAAAGTTTTTCATCCTTCACTCCTTGCAATTCTCTCAAGGTGTGATAGTCCTATCTTATGGAAGTTGCTTAATTTCAGGACCCGATTTACTGCTGCTACATATCAATGGTTTAGAATTTTTGGCCTTTGGGTTTTTAATGCCAATGTTCTTCCACATGCTAAAAGTCTCATTAATCAATTCCCATAGATCTCCAGTTCTAAATTCCAACTGGAAAATGTTACCAATGCTTCTGAATATATTATAATGTACTTTGTCGCCTTTTGAATTGATTCTTTCCTCAATTGGATAGTCTATTTTCATACAACATTCCTTTCGAAATTCTAGGCTAACTTTTGTCTTATCCCCACCACATTTTTATTCAAATTCATTATGAATAAATCCATGCCTTCAGATGAAATTCATACACATCCTATACTCATTATTTGTATTATGATCCCATGGCAATAAATTTGCTTATGTATATGATAAACCAACATAAATGATACATTTCATTGTTTCAAAACATGGGTTATTGGGATATTCCTCCATCAATTGCCTTTGAGCTTCTACATAATGGTTCCCCAAAGCACATAATAATTGTATTCAAAACATTCTGACTTATCAAATGCTTATTTTTTGGGAACTTGAACTCGATCAACGAGAAGCACATAATCAACCACATGAGCATATGGATTGTACCTCATCAATGCCTTCATGTTGTGAACATGCAGGTGGTGTGGCTTTCTAATTTAATATTTAAATTGTCCTTCACTTGGCTGATATATTTGTCTGATATTAAGCTGAAATGTATGTCCACCCTCAATTAAGTTTGTCTTTGTCAAGTGATGTTGAATAACATTTTGTTTTGTTTCAATAATGACATCCTCTAAATCAGTTCTTGGTGTAATTATTTCCCTGGTTTCTTTTGAATTTTCACTAGGATCTTCACTGTTGGCCTTGAATG
Organism: Pinus taeda; assembly: GCA_000404065.3. Lineage (NCBI taxonomy): Eukaryota > Viridiplantae > Streptophyta > Pinopsida > Pinales > Pinaceae > Pinus > Pinus taeda. The sequence goes on along the minus strand of APFE030007740.1, from coordinate 279,957 downwards.
TTTGAGACTGATCAACTTTTAGTTTCTTCTTCCTCTTTTCTTCTAGATAGGTAACATCCTCATCATCAACTAGAACAAATAAATTCTTAGGCATTTTTACTTTTGGTCTTTTATGCCTCTTCTCCTTTCTAACATCAGTTCTAATCTCATCCTCGATAATGACAACATATCCTTCAGCTTCAGTCTCAAATTTCTCATATTCAATAGAAGCATGTCTACCTTTGATAGATTTACCCACTATAGGCATTCTTTTTTGATCCCTTGGATGTAGTTTTGTGGCATCATGAATTACTTTTTTTTTCTTGTTTTCCATATATTCTTTTGACCCTAAGTAGAAACTGCTGACAAAAATTCATAATATCTTGGTCTATAAAATAAATACCTCCCAACATAATTGAAATATTTTTAATAAAATTATGTCAAACAAAATATCATATGTCAATAAAAACTAAGTTATAAAAAATATAATGATACAGTTACAATAACACAAAACACATAAATATAAATAAAAATATTTACGGTATCTTGTGCAATCTCATTTATGATTTGTTTACAGATCTTTGTAGATTCATTTGTCGTGTCATACATTGACAATGAAAACTGATATCTAATCTTGTCATGTGACTCGGGTAGTTTTGTAAGTACATAAACAACTTTAGTGTCCAGTATCAAACACATGTCTAATACTTTTCCCAACACCTCATAACTTCCACTATCGTTAGGGATACCAACATATAGATATATCTGTAGATGTTGTTTTCCTTCTTTATCTTTCACAAACCATATATGTTATGTATGCTTCACTTCTTCAAGTAAAAAACAACTTCTTATCCTTTGAGGCACTTGATTGATTTGTAGTTATTAGCTCAAGTTTGGTTTGTTCAACAATATTTTTTAAGGATCCACCTCTAGTTTTAATAGTCTTGGTCTAGAAATATTCACATAAACATTCCTTGATTCCATTTTACTGCAAAAAATATACACATATATATAAATCAGTAAATTACAAAAAAACCAATAGCTTAAGTAAACAAACAAAATGAAACAAAATATAAAAATGAAAAAAGACCAGAAACATGCATATCAACCCCCATGACAAGTTGGATGTTAGGTTCATACAAGGAACAAAAAGAAATCCATTCCATAGAAAAAAAAATATTTATTTATTTGCCCTTGGTCCCTTGGCAGGTTGGGGGCCGATTCTAAGAATTAACCCTCTGCATGCCCCCTACCTATTAGGGGGCCGCTATGCTTTAGTGTCATGTCGTGCTTATGCCTGTGGGTGGGTGCACTCGATAGTGGGCATGCCCACCCAGGGCAAAAAGGCCTTTTGGCCTGCCAAGGGGTTGATTCCTAGAATCACCCCTTAGTCTATCGGGGGTCGATTCCAAGAATCGCCCTCGACAGGTCAGGGGGTCAATTGCTAGAATCACCCCCTCGCTTTCTGGGGGAAATTTTGAGAATCACCCCCTAGTAGGCTAGGGGGATGTTTTTCATTTTACTAAGGGCGAGCATGCCCACGACTAAGCACACCCACTAGAGACACCCATCAATGCGGCCAAACCTGCCAAGGGTGAGGGGCGATTCTAAGAATCGACCCTTACCCTTGGTAGATTGGGTCACGAGGATGGGTGCTGCTAGCGGGCGCACCCACGATCGGATGCACCTACTGGTGACACCCACCCCCATGACCCAACCTGCTAAGGGTGAGGGTCGATTCTGCACTCGCCCACCGGAGACACCTACCCCCACAGCCCAACCCACCAAAGGTGAGGGACATCTTGAGAATCAACCCTCATCCTTGGCAGGCTAGGCCGCTGTGGGTGCCACCGAAGGCCGTACCCATGACACTGCCTGTGGTTGGGTGCACCCGGGCAGAATGATCCCCTGGTAGGCAAGGGGGCCGATTTTGAGAATCATACCCCTAACCTACAATGGGGCCGCTCTACCCTGAGCAGGCACGCCCACAACTGGGAAGTCGACGACTAGGCTCACCACACCCACTGATGACGTAGTGGCCTCTTACCTACCAAGGGGCTGTCGGGTAAGCTTAGCTAGTGTCAATTTTTAATTTCTGAAAGAAATCTAAATTTCATTAATAAAAAGTTAAATATTATTCTATAGGAATGTATTTTTTGTTTGGTATTTTACGCGAAGATAACAACCCACCTGACACATAACTACTAGTAAACCTATGGGAGTTTAAGACCTGCACTCAGCAAAATGGAAACTAACCTTTCAAATGCAATAATATTCCATTGAATGTGTTGTTGATAACAATGTAGTTGCTCCACAAAATCATTCCAAGCCTTTTAATGAACCTTGAAAAGCATTGATGTGATGTGAGGAATAGTGATAATGAAATTTACGATATAGCAAAAATTAAAAAATTGTTTTACCGCATGGTGAATGTGGTATTAATCTTTTTTATTTATAAAAACTTAACATATAAATCGGTTATGGAGATATAGTAATTTATGCTAGAATGAAAATTATGGAATTTTTTTACCGCATGGTGAATGTGGTATTAATTTTTTGTATAAAAAATTAGCATATAAATCGTGCTATTGCGATATAGTAATTTATTTTAAATGTGTGATAGAAGATATAATAAAAAAAAATAAAAAAAAATTATTCAGTTGTCTAGTAAATGCTATATAGTTTAAGTAAAAAATTAATTTAGGTAAAAGATTTAGTTTACAAATTTAATTTAAAGATTTAGTTTAAAATATTAGTTTCATGAGGAAATTTTAGTTAAAGTTTTTCAATAAATTGTAGAAGAAAATTTTGGAGGGAAATACATGAAACAAAATTTTTGGAGGGAAAATTTCCGACGAAAAATTTTAGAGGGAAAATTTGGAGGGAAATTTTCATTATTTAAGATATATATTATCATTAGGAGAGAGTGCATTTTTATCATTCAACCTCTTCTGTTTGAAAGGCATGGATTCTTCTGATAGTGAAGTTTCACTTTGTGAAGCATTAACATCTTCTTCACGCAACAACTCTATTCATATTAATGAATATAACGAAAATTATTTCACTATGAATAGAGAGTAAAATATTCCATTTAGTCCTAATCCTAAGGATTATGAGAAAAACACTCATGAAGGGCAGAATGAAGAATTTCAAATAAATAAAGAGTCACATTTTCCACTTAGTCCTAATCTTATGGACTATGAGAGATACAATGATGAAAAACATGATGAATTTCAAATAAATAAAGAGTCAAAATTTCCACTTAGTCCTAATCCTATGGACTATGAGAGCAGTAGTGATGAAGAGCATGATGAAGAATTTCAAATAAATAGAGAGTCATAGTTTCAACTTAGTCCTAATACTATGGACTATGAGAGAAACAGTGATGAAGGCCAAGATGAAGAATTTCCGATAAATCGAGGGTCACAATTTCCACTTAGTCGTAATCCTATGGACTATGAGAGCAGTAATGATGAAAGCTAGGATGAATAATTTCCAATAAATCGAGAGTCACAGTTTCCACTTAGTCCTAATCCTATGGACTATGAGAGTAGAAGTGATGAAGGCCAAGATGAAGAATTTCCAATGAATCGAGAGTCACATTTTCTACTTAGTCTTAATCCTATGGTCTATCAGAGTAGTAATGATGGAGGTGAGGATGAATAATTTCCAATAAATAGAGAGCCACATTTTCCACTTAGTCCTAATCCTAAGGACTATAAGAGAAATAGTGACAAAGGGCAAGATGACGAATTTCCAATAAATAGAGAGTCATACTTTCCACCTAGTCCTAATCCTAAGGACTATGAGAGTAGTAGTGATGAAGGGCAGGATGAAGCACTTAGTCCTAATCCTAAGGACTATGAGAGGAACAATGATGAAGGGTAGGATGAAGAATTTCCAGTAAGTAAAGAGTCACATTTTCCACGTAGTCCTAATCCTATGGACTATGAGAGCATCACTAACAATGCACATGATGAAGAATATCCTATAAAAATCAAGTCGAATTTTCCATTTAGTCCTAGTTCTAAGGACTATGAGGGTAGCACTGATGAAGGGAAAGATGAATAATATCCTCCAAGTGAGTGTTTCAAAATCACAAATTATCATAGTGAGGATAATATTCCTCCTAATTATGATGAAAATGCTTATAGATATCATGATTCAATGATGAAGATGTTTCCAACAAATATTGTACTGAGGAGTGGGAGCAGACCTTTTCGTATCAATTTGAGATGTTATAATTATACAAAGGGTAGAGTAGAATATCTCACGAGAAGAATTTCTATCAATGCTCTCATTTCAAGTGAATTTTTTCAAAAGGATTGCTTGAAATATATGGATTTCAAGTTTGCATTGGAGAAAAGGAAGTGATATTTGTCAATGAATAAAAGCATGCAAAATTCATATTTAGTGGGGTGCGTGAAATTTACATTATCAGGTTATGATTATCATATTGGGTCTTTATTTATCTGTAGAAAGGATTTCAAAACTTTTAATTCAATGGTAATTTTCGTCTATAAAGAATCCAAGAAAATTTGGAAAAGGATCCCACAATTTATTCAGAAGTATGTCATAAACGACAGTTTGGTCCATTATCAAATACTTCAATATCATGGATGAAAGACTTATTTTCAAAGCATAGATAGTATATGCCAAATACAGAGACAATACATATTCCAGATAATTTCTCAAGATGATAAATCTACAACTTATATAAAGAATATGCAGAAGGTGTTGAAGGAAATGGCTGATTTATTGCATATCAATATTTTGTGAACATATGGAAGAAATAATTCAACAATGTCTGTATTCCTAAGAAGACAAGGATGGGGGTCTGTAGTACATGTTCTCCTCTTAAATAAAAAATGGAGAAATGTGAAGGGGCAGAAAGCGATAAGCATTCATAACATTAATTTTTAAAATTTTATAGTCATCAACTATGAAAACATATTTATTAATGACTTTCTTTTATGTTGTGTAGATTCCATTGTCCAAGTGCTTCAAGAGAATAAAGAACAACAAACAAGTGAATGGAAAAAGTTGTACAAGAATCGAAAGAAGTGTTATGATAATCCAAATAAATATTTGGACTTGATAATTAATGGTATGGATGAGAAGAAAACACTTCTACAACATTTTGTTCGCACACCCAAAAATTTATAGGTGGAAAATTTTATTCAATATCACTTGTTTGGTTGTATGGTCTTCAATGGGAGAATGTTTCCAAGGGTATACTTCACAACTCCAAATATTCATAATGATGCAAATCATTGGTCTAGTAATATTCCTGAAGTTTTGTATCTACAATTGGACAATACTTGTCATGAAAACAAAAACTAGATTGTTTTTGGATACCTAAACATGCATTTTCAATTGAGAATTTTTCAGAAGGCAAAGGTTGGTTTTCTTTTTGTTGGGCATACTCATGACCATATTGATTAGATGTTCAGTCATTTTTCAGTCACGTTGAGGAGGAAGGATGTTGGGAGATTTCCATCATTAATTGAATGTATTAAAAAATCATACATGCCAGAGCCTATTTTTGATGTGTTGGAAGAAATTGTTGACATGCGGAGCATTATTCTAGGATCACATAGTGAGGAGAAATGCATTGAAAAAATTAATGAAATTAGCTTCCAACGTCAATTTCGTATCAAAAAAATTGATGGAAAAACACTAATATGGAGCAAGAAGTATTCAACTATTGCAGATTGAGCACTATCATTAGGTTTGGCATTTTTGAAGTTCATTCCAGATCATCCAATATTTGGATCAAATATATTGTTATTAAAATCAGTAGATGAAGTTCATAATGCACGCATGAAGAATAGAGATATAAATTATTCTGACTACCTAGAAGAAATAAAAAAATGTATTAGATATACATATGATTACTTTGATATTGCTGATTAAGTTTGGTGGGAGTCTTTTTTCAATAATCAAAGTGATACCATTTCAAGAACAACAAATGGAGATATGCCTTTGAAAACTCCATTTATTTGGCCACAAAATGTGTCAAATGAATGTGAGGAAAGAAACATTGTTGAACAACAACAATCTCAAGGCATTATTAATTCTTCATAGGTAGAGGAAAGAGAAATGTATATTGGTTCCAGGAGATCTCATGCAAAATGTGAAGCCACGGAAGACCTTTACAGGGGTTCAGTACAAGATATTGAGGAGGGTTGCATAATCATAGTGCTAATAGATGGAGATGCCAGTGGCTATCCATTCTGGGTTGCTAAGGTTATAAAGGTCATTATAGAAAATGAATATGTTGCAGGTGTTGAAGTACAATGGTATGGCACAAATACATACCCATTCAATGGTGTGTACAAGCCAGAGATGGTAGTTGATAAAAAAATTGGTGGAATTTTTAGGAATTTTCATCTAGTTGATTATGTAATTCCCAAGGTTTGATCATTTGACTGCATGCAACACATGTACACTCAAACAATTTTACAACTGCTTGTTACAATGCCTTGGAATTTCCACCACAATTGGGAAATTGAACTCGCCACATGCACTAGTTATTTTAGGTTTATTGATTGGTTAATTAGATGATTACTGCGTTAGACTACCATCCCACTACACAACTGAACTTCCACTAGCTTCTCCAACTATAGAACATGTTTAACTGCACAAAACTAGATTTAACTAAATTAGATTACTAAAATTTATCAATCACACATGATTAACTAAACTCCAAGCCCTTTAACTTAAATTTACTGAGCTAACTGGGTGAAAACAACCATGCCACACAAGTTAGCTACATCTAAGTTTTCTGCTGACATGGAATTTGAAATTTTATCAAGTTGACTAAGTCAAAGTCAAATTGAGACTTTCTTGCTACACTTCTCAACACTCCCTCTCAGAAAGAAAGAGATTATCAACCACCCCTATCCTACACTAGTGGAACTCAAACTTCCCTCTTGACAAGACTTTTGTCAAGATGTCAACACCTTATTCCTGTGTTAGAATGTATTGTAGCAACATTATCCACCCCTGCACACAGTATGATAAATGATGACACCAAATATTTATATGCTTGGATTGATTATGAAATATTAGATTCTCGGATAGATTAATGCAACTCTGATTATCACAATAGATCACAGTTGGATCCATCATCTGACTAAGTAGTCATACAAGTATATTTCTCATCCATATCGCCTCACATGCTTCTTGAATTGTAGCCATGTATTATTCTTCTACCTAGTTGAGCGCCACAGATCTTTGCTTACTCCTATACTAGGAAACTACTATGAACCCAACACTAAAAATTCCACTTGATGTACTCTTTCGATTAGATGGACTCTTGACCCAATCTACATTTGTGAAGCTACATAACTTCTCTCCCTCTGTCCACTTATACCATAATCAAAATTCGGCAGTGCCTTTGAGGTACTGTAAAACATGCTTAGTTTCCTTCCAATATAATTTGGTTGGTCTAACCATAGCTTGGCTCAGCTGGTTGACTGCATAGCACATATCTGGTCGTGTGTTCACAAGATACATTATTGAACACACTAATTTCTAGTAAATGGTAGCATCTTCCTCTTCACCTAAAGTGGTAGTCTGCTTCCTCCAGTTGGTCACTAGAGGTGTCTCGATGGTCTTACAACTCTTCATGTGAAATCTCTACAATATCTTGTCCTTCATTTCAAATTTTGTTGCAAGGTCCTCCTTGCAAGAGTTGATCAACTACTCACCACCTATTAATATTAAATCATCAACATATAAAACAATGATAAGAAATTTATCTTCTACCAATATATGATAGAGGTTTTCATCCGCTTCACTTTTAAAGAATTCCAATCCTGTGAGATAATTGATCCAGGTGGATATTGGTGGCCACCTGCTAATTCCACTTGGATCCCATCTAGTGCTTCTTTCAGTTTTTTCAGTTTCCTTAATTATATCATAGTTTACTATTTTTACCAATTTTTCGGGTCCTAAACTTCCGGAGCTATTTTGAGGCCCTAAACGACGTTTTTTGGGAAATCTACAACCAACAATTTTCCTATCAAGAAATCATCTTTTTTGTTGTAGTCCTCAGAGGTATATTTCAAACATGCTATCATGTGCATCAAACAAAGATAATACGACCAATTCGCGACCCCGTGAAGTTGATGTACCAACTTACCCAAAAAGGGGCCCACAATTTGGCGTTTCATCTTCTAGGGTTAGGTTTTGGAATGCAAAGGGTTTTCCATTGTTTCTTAATAATAAATAGGCCTTCGAGCCTCATTGTAACACAGTTTAGAGGCATGTAGCCACACATCTCTTCTTAGAGATAAGCTATCATTGCCCTAGCTGGTTTATTTCCATTTCTGGTTGTAAGCACATTTCAATATTTTCCATTAATGAAATGAAGTATTATTTCTGCTGCATCTTTGTGTATATGGTTATCTCTATAATTTGTTGCGTTACTATTTAAGTCCGGATCAATAACCCTCGATCTTGGTGTACCAGGCACGGGGTACCTATTTTATATTGTATAATGCTCGCTTGAGTATGCCCACATAAGACTCCCAATCAAATGTATCAAAACCTTCTGGTTTCGCGATGTACACCTCCTCTTCAATAACACCATTGAGAAATGTTGTTTTTACATCCATTTGGTGGATCTTCCACCCCATCTGTGCAACAAGTATAAGGATTGATATAATGGATGAATACCTTGCTACATGAGTAAAGGTTTCCTCATAGTTAATTCCCTCAACTTGAGATAATCCTTTGGTGACAAATCCGGCCTTATACTTCTTTATGCTTCCATGTATTTCATTCTTAACCTTGAAGATCCATATCGAACCCACAACTGATTTATCTTCCAGACTTGGGACCACTTCCCAAACACTATTCTTCATGATTGAGTCATATTCTTGCACCATTGGATAAACCCAAATTGGTTTCTCAACTACTTCCTCAAAATAGGATGGATCTATCTCTACAATCTTAGACATTAGTGACATGTAGCTAGTGTATCTCTCAGGCGACCTCCTTTTCCTGCACAAATTTGAAGGAGCTCCCACATTCTCCCTCACATCCTGCACAAGTATATTAGATTCCCTATTTTTTTTCCCGCCTTCTCTAGATGGTTCTTCTTGAGTGGAGGTCTCCATTCTCCACTCCTTTATTTTTGGCTACTCCACAACTTCATGAGACTCCTCCTCTGGAGCTAAAAGCTCATATTTTGGTGGGATCTGAATCTCCCTCTTAAGAGAGCACCACGTCGTTTTCTACTCATCAAAATTTATATCCCTTCACATCACTACCATTCCGAGGGATGGTAAGTACAGACAAAAATTGCATGGAGATTTGGTGTAGCCCACAAAAAATCCCAACTCTGTTGTCGGCTCAAGCTTATTCCTCAAATATTTGGAGACATGTAAGTAAACAGAGGCTCCAAAAATATGGAAGTGAGACACATTCAAATTTCTCCCCAAGAAATCCTCCTTCAATGTAATCATACCAAGAATTTGATGAGGACTCTAGTTCTGCAAGTCATTCAAAACACACTCACCTCTATTTTTTCTCCTGAGAGCCTTCATATTCTTGTCGCTCTAGTTCTCAACTAGTGCCTTGAATTCTACAAAATTCTATAATGTCTTATCCTTCTTCTGCATGAAGATGATCCAACACTTCTTTGAAAATTCATCATTAAAAATAACAAAATATTTCTGTCTGGCAGTGGAGGCTATCGAGAAAGGTCCTCAAATATCAAAGTGGACTCTTTTCAGGATTGTGTGTGATTTTCTATCTCACTCATGGAATGTGGATTTCACATACTTCCCTAAGGTACAATCTTTGTAGACATCTTGCTGCTCAAGTTCTCCTTTTGATAGGCCAGTGGTTATTTGCTGCATAATATTTAGGCCACCATGGTGCAAATGGTCCAATATCCTATGCCAAAGTTCACCAAAATAGTGGCTTTGCACTTTATGTACCTTCCTGCTTAATGTTTCACAATATTACACATCCAACTTGTACAGTTTCTTCACGTGAAACTCAATATGCTTCACCTGTCTAGTGGCTATGTGTCTTATGAATGCTTTCCCTTTGCTAAAGATCACATGATGACGACAATCTTCCAAAACTGCAACAAAGAATGAGATTCTTCTTTAGGCCTAGAATAAACATGACAACTTTGAGGCAAAGAGGAGATATTGAATCCCTCTGAAATGTTATTGTAACAATCCTGGTAGCACTGTACCTTACATTATTCCCAAGATCAATATGCGTCTATAGATCTTTCTCCTCTAGGTCACTGAAAATATTTCTACAACTTTTCATGCGTAACGAGGCACTTGAGTTCAAGTGCCACACACTCCCCATCATAGTGCTGGCCATGGATGTGATAAGGGTGAAGTCAATCTAAAATTGTGAATCCAATGCCTCACCTGCGTTTCCTCCCGAGTTCTTCTTGCCAGAATTTTTGTGTGGACACTTTGTAGCATAGTGTCTGAATTCATGACAATTGAAGCATTTTATTTTGCACAAGTTTTTCTTCTTGCCCACTTGTCTAGATTCTGGTTTGGTTTGAGACTTCTTCCATTTTCCTTTCTTTCCCTTTCCAACCAATGCAAATTTTTCACCATCCTTGCCCTTGGATGAAGTTCCATCTCTAGTATTCTTCCTAATATCTTCTTATACCAATTTAGACCACAAGAATTCCCAATTAGGTAATTTCTCCCTCCCACTCTCCAAGTCTTGGTAGTTATGCCAACTTTTGGGAAGGCTAGAAGAGTTAGGCTCACCTAGTCATACTCTGCAACATTCACATCAACCCCTCCAAGATCATCATGAACTTGGTAAATGTGTTGAGATACAACAAAATAGTATGCTTCTTCTGCATCTTGATGTTTCAAAGTTTGTCTTTGAGGGCCAATTTTCTATTATCATTACTATTCTCAAACAACTCTTTGAGTGCCTTTGACATTGCTAAAGGAGTTTCTTTCCCATGGATATTTGAGACAATGTAGTATCACACTCCCTTGAGGATTATTCACCTTGCCTTGGCTACATATTTATTCCATTCAGCTAGGTTTTGGGGATAAACTGATCCTGGTTTTGGAATGACTATCTTGACATATTCCAACAATTCGTTATCATCAAGCATCACCTCCATGTGGTCCTTCCATGAAATGAAATTCAAGATGCCTTCTAAGGAATTATCTAATATCAGTTCATTGAAGTCCATTCTCCAAACTCTTAAGATATCTTGCGACATTGAAGTTTCTAATTCGAACCTCCTGAGAAACAACTTTGAAATTCCTGCTCTAATGTGAATCCTGCTCTGATACCATGTAGAAATTTGGTGATAGAACTGAAAATGCTGAGGAAATTTTAATCTAAATCAAGAGACATGATTCTACTTTATTGATCTATGAAATTCAATGCACAATTTAGAAAAAAAAAATCTCAGAAGTGAAACAAGAAATAACACACGCACAAAATATTTTTTCTAGGGGAACCCAACTGGGAAAAACCCCTCAAGCCTCTTTGCATTAATTAAATGAATAGAGATATATTACAATTGATAACTTAGTTTGAGCTCACCCTACAAGTGAATAAACTATCTATTTTCTCAATGAGAATTTATGACCTAGACTTAGTCAATTTGTGCCTCTACTTGAGCCCCTATTTCCTTGTGAAATTCGTAGATAATTAGCCCCTATTTTTTAGGATTTTTCCTCCAATTGATTGTACAAATCCCAAGATTTGATCATATGACTGCATGCAACACCTATACACTCAAACTATTTTACAATTACTTGTTACATGCCTTTGAATCTCCACCACAACTGGAAACTCATATTTTCTACATGCACTAGTTATTTTAGGCTGATTGATTAATTAACTAGATGATCGTTGAGTTAGACTCTTGTCCCAGAACACAACTAACCTTCCACTAGTTCCATCGATTGTTAGAACTAGTTTAACCAAACACAACTAGATATAACTAAACTGAATTACTAAAAAATAGCAATCGCACATCCTTAATTGAACTCTAATCGCTCTAACTCGAATTTACTGAGCTAACAAAGATTCATGGAGATATCCTTTTCAGTAGTGTTATAACATCGATGATAGCTCCTAGGATAACTACTTGGCTCTCGGCCCTCCAATTTTGATTCATCCTCCCCAATCTAATGATTTTGGTTTTCCTTTCTCTTCCTACACTTTAGGTGGGTCTTGGTCTTCTCCTCCCTGCCCAAAATCTTCACAACTGGTTGTTAACTCATCCCGGGTGATCGGTGACAATCCAGGTAGGTAAGGCTCATTATCGCAGGATATTCTCGGATCTGTCCATTCGATTGAACCTATCCTTTTCTGCTCATTCAATTTCCCTTCTACATTCTGATATACACTCTCATACCTGCTCCTCTTATCCTTTGTGTAGCCTCCCATCTTGTCTTGACGTCTTCTCCTCCACTGCCAGCATCGATCCTCTTACCTTTGCTTTCTTTGTTAACAATGATGGTGGTCTCCATTCTTGGAAGCCACTGGATTGCAACCCTTTATGCTCCCATTTGACCAACATAAACTCTTGTATTAATTTGAACCAGGGTCATTCTTTGGGGGTCGATATAAGGGATAATATTAATAAAATAATTTTTTTTGTTAGTATAAATAATAATAATAATAAAACTAATTAATAATAACAATAACAATAATTATTAATAATAATAATAAAATAAAAAATAATAATAATAATAATAATAATATATATAATAATTAATGTAAGGAAGAAATAATAATAATAATAATAATTCTTTTCGCATAATAAAGAAGGTAGTCAACCTATCAAGTTTTTCCTTTTCCCCTCCATTCTTTAATCTTTTGGAGAAGGGATTAAATTTTTCTCTGGATTTTAAGAAAATCTTGGTGGACGATATTATGTGTGACATTGAATATGGGATCAGAGACTTGCCGGATAATACTAAGGATATTATTTGGCAACCCTGTGTTGTTATCCTTAGGAAAGCTAAGCCCCCTAAGAATAAAATTAGCAAAGATGAGTTTGTCGCCCTTAAATCTTTGAACCAGAACCAGGACATCATTGTCTTGAAAGCCGACAAAGGTGGGGCCACTATAATCCTTGATAAGGAGGATTATCAGAAGAAGATGTTGGATCACCTATTTAATAGTGGAAGCTATAGAAAGCTTGTCAAAAATCCCTTGAAGAGGATCTTCAGAGAAGTTGCTATAGCTAAAAAGTCCAATAGAACTGTTGCCTCCTTTAGCCACAAGATTATCGAAAGTAGCCCTATCACTCCTAGGATCTATGGGCTTCCAAAGATCCATAAGGAGGCCCCCCCCCCCCTTATATCCATTGTCAATAACATAGGTGGGTCAACCTATATTCTAGCTAAATATTTAGCAATGAAGCTTAAGCCCCTCGTTGGCCTTACAAAGTCATTTGTCAAAGGCTCCTCATCATTTTTCAATGAGTTGAGGGACATGATGTTTAATCCTAGAGACAATCTTATCATCTTCGATGTAGTTTATCTCTACACCAACATCCCCATTAAGGAAGCCATTGAGATTATATATTGCCTCACTAATGTCGACAATGCTAAATTATTCGAGATCTCCCTTACTTCTACTTTTTTATGCTTTGAAGGGGAGTTCTATGAACAAACCTGTGGTGTGGCTATGGGCTCCCCCTTGTCCCCTATTGTTGCTAATTTATTTATTGAAGACTTTGAATCCAAAGATTTGGCCTCAGCGCTATTTAAGCCTAGGATTTGGAGAATATTTGTGGATAACACATGTGCCATATGGCCTTACGGTCCTAAGACGTTAGATATTTTTTTCCAACATCTCAATAATCATCATAACTCCATAAATTTTGCCATGGAGCAAGAAGTTAATGATTGCCTACATTTCCTTTATGTCCTCATTTCAAGGAAGGATGATGGATCTTTCTCCCACCAGGTGTTTTGCAAGAAGACTCATACTGAGTAGTATATTCATGCCAAGTATCATCATTTCCTTGCCTAGAAGCTAGGTTTTCTCAACATTTTAGCTACGTGTGCCTTGAGAATCTATGAAAAAGACCACCTCTCCAAGGAGAAATCTGATCTTCTTAATGTTTTCATTAATAATGGATATAGTAGGAAACAAGGTCTTAACTATTTCCTCAAATCTAGCATAAATCCTAAGGTTAAGAAATACCCCATTGATTTTATTTCAAGGTTTCATCTCCCTTTCATCCAAGGGACCACTGACATGATTACGAAAATCTTGAGGAGGCATAATCTTCCCTCAACCTTTAGACCCCTCAACACCATTAGAAGTTCCTTGAAATCTGTTAAAGACCCAGTGGACACCATGGACATGAAAGGTGTTTATGTTATCCCATGTTCTTGTGTTACTTCATACATTGGGGAAACTTGTCGGTCCATAAATCAAAGGATTAAGGAATACACAACTGACATTAAGCATGGAAGGAACCACTCTTCAAATTTGGCTAAACATGCTGAGAAGACAAAGCATCATATATGCATTAAGGAGGCTAAAGTTATTGCGAAGGTTTCTCATTTTCATCACCGTAATTTTAGATAAGCCATTGAAATTGAAGGGAGGTCGAGTAATTTAAACAGGCATGACAGATCGAAAATTAGTAGTTATTTGATTCCCACCCTTTCTTCTTAGTTTTTACTTCTTGTTCTAGTTGTTGTGTCAATTTTATTAATTTCCCTTTTTGTTTCGCTGTTTGTTGTTTCTTCTAATTTCTCCCTCAAGTTTTTTGTTCCTCTTTAGTCCCTTTGTCGATTTATTCTTCCCTTTTTTATTTTATTCCTATATTATTTTTAATATTTATTTATCTTTATTTAACCTTTGGTAGTTATAATCTCTTTTTTATTAATCCTTTATAATAAGAATAATATTTCCTGATATTTTAAATAATGACTCCTTAACCTCAGTTTATGGAAGGGGTTACTATATTTCATATTTTATGTATTCATTCTCTTATCTATATAGTGATAAAGGTGGCTCTAGAGACACACATAGGATAAAGAGGACTAAGGAAAAATAAAAAATAAAAGTGTTTGGATTATTATCGAACCATGACCATAGCATAGATCTCATAGTTTTGATCGTGGCAGTGTGAACGTTTCGTCAATCCAAGTCCGGATGAAGGAGATAGAGGTAGTCAAAGTTGGGTTGACTTTTGTTGACTGGGCAGGCTTAAGGAGGCCACAATTTCAACCTTTTCTGGTGGACAGAATCTAGCCAACTCCGTCTAGATTCCACACAAAATTGTGGCCTCGTTAAATTGTCTCCTTCAGTCCAAAATCGAATTTCCAAAATGTGCGATTAGGTTTATTTAAAAAATAGAAAATATTAAAAAAAGAGGGTGGCGGGCCACCAACCCCGCCACCCCAACGGAATCCCGTACCACGTAATGTTAATTATTGAGGGATGGGACATGACCCTTGACCCTTCCCCCCATCCCACAGAACTAAGTAACCAAAAATGGGGTGGGCAGCCATGACCCCGCCACCCCACACCACAGAACCACAACTAGCCCATAGAGTACGGGGGGCACGTAATCGCATGGGGAAGTGGGTGGGCCGGCCCTTGGGGCACGGACCCAACCAAAAAAAAAACCACTAGATTTAATGAGTGGAGCCAGTAGGGAAGGTACGGTGGGTGGGCTACCCAAGGCGGGCCCGACCCAACCCATAAATTAATTAAAAGGTTTTGTTTAAACTTAACAAATTCAGTGTATAAAAAAAGGAGGTGGGGTTTGACTGCCTGACCTCCTCCCTATTAAATAGATCTCGAACCAATGTGCCATAACAAATTTATTGAGAAATATGTCACCTAACTATATTTAAACACAGTTTTTCAGTGCACTCAAGCAGAGGGAGGCGTGCACGGAGTTCGAGGCAGAATTTTGCAAGAGGGGAGAAATTTCACTTTGTCAGAATTTGACAAATTTTATATGGTTTCGACACTTCTCGATGCCATGAAATCAATGGTGCTGTCAATTTCACCATCAGACTTCTGAATTTTTTGGTCATTTTCAGTATGAGGGTGGAACCATGATTGCTGCAAAAACAGGGAGCAGAACCATGATCCTTGAAAATTTCCTAAGGAGGTAATTTTTCTCCATGTCGGAATATAGTCAAGTTTATAGTTGTTTTTCATGGTTTTCTGTAGAGATCACAATGGTGAGGTTAGATTTGCCTTTGGAGTTTCAGATTTATAGTCCAGCCATGGAGTAGAATCTTTGAGGAATCTAGGGGGAATCTAAAAGATTCCTTGAGCCCTAGATTCTCAATTTCTCAGAATTCAAAAATTGGAAAGTTGATTTTGCACTATTCGACATCACAAATATGATGGTGCATTCAGATTTCTCATTCTCTCATTCTATTCTTCAGCCACTTTTCTAACTGGGATGCAGGTGTCAACATTAATGTGCAAGCAGCCATTTCCATGCGATTCGATGTTGGAGATCGATGGCATGAACAACTTCAGTAGTTTAACATCCACTTGTTCAGATGGCCCTTAGTTTTGAGGTATATGTTGTATTCGTGTACTTCTTCTTTATGCATTGTGCTGCATAGGTCCTTGCTTGATGTTTGATGTGGGATCATGTTGCTTACTCGTTTTCATGATTCCTGCTTGACGTGACGCGGAATCGTCTATGTGATGTGCTTGTTGTCATGATTCATCATGTGTTTTGAGATCCCTTTGTTGTATGTTGATAGGATACTCATGTTGTCATCATGCATGTTTTCATTGAGATTCCTTTTATGCCATGTTGGCGGGATGCTCATCATGCATGAGTTTGTGTCATACTGATAGAAGTCTTTTGACTGAGAGTTCCTGTAGTGGAACGTCTCTTGGTGCCACTCTTGCGTGAGGGAATTTTCTTTGTATGATAGTGACATCATCTTTATGTACATAATCACTATTGACAACAACTAATGCAGCGGCCTACACCATCTTAACATCGGGGCCTGGAGATGTAGTCCCTCCTTGACGAACTCTGTTATCAACGACTTATGTTTTCATGTGTTGATGATTGACATGTTCGTCTTCTTTACAACATGCACATGTATTCATTTATATTCTTTTAAAAATCAAATTTTACACATCATGAAAATAAAAGGTCTTGGAAGGGTCCTTTGTCACACTCGGACCTGGATCAAGTGGTATTAGAGTGGTCTTTGCATTGATGTGAATTGCAGCATGAATAATGGAATGTGAAGCGACAGAGGATGAAAAAGAAATGTACGAGACCATGCTCAACATTTAGAAAAGGGTAGAGATAATGTATGAACTCTACAGAAAGAGATAGAGGAAAAGGAGTGATTGCAGTTTCAGTTGAAAGCCACATAAGAGGCCATGGAAGAACTAACACAAAACAAACATAATCTTCAAATAAAGAATGCTGAATTGAAGATGCATTTAAATGAAGAGAAAGAGAAGAAACAATGTTTGCTACGACAACTGCAAGCAAAGGAAGAGACCTTGGAAAAGTTGCAACATGACCCATGTGAGGTAAAATGTAATTCTCTGAACTCATGTATGTTTCTTGATGATGATTTCGCTGTTTTCGAAAATCAAACCATAGGAATTGGCTCCAAACTATTGAAGAGAATGGGGTATGAAGGGAAAGGCTTGGGTGTTAATGGCCAAGGCATTATCAACCCCATCAAAGTAGACAAATTACCCCGTCATATAGCACTTGGGTATGTTAGAAAGGAAGTTGGGGAATGCACCGAGACAGAAAGCGAACCACCAACAACAGATGATGAGAAGCCCTCATCAGTTCTTTCCAAATCGACAGAGGAGGTAAAATATGTGTGATTTCTGTTGGAGATGTGGAGATCCCAATTACAGGGACAAACCTGAGGCTCCTTACCAAGACGAATCATGAGAAGGAAGAAGAGCTTGGTGTTAATAACCAAGGCATAACTCAACCATTGGAGGCTGGGCAGAGACCTCAATTTACAGGCTTGAGATACACCAAAGGCGAATTATCAAAGGTGTCATATGCTTCTGAGACATTGTCAAAATCATCGAGGAAAGAGAATGATGGGAAAACATCCCCCATCATACCATGGCAGTTTCCATTGTAGGGAAAGAGGTAAGGCAAGTTGTTATCGCGATACTTGCACCAGAGGCAACCAGGAAAGGTATAACTAGTTTCAATATTCGAATGTTAATTTCGATTATAATCATGTTTTTAAAGATGAACGTAAAACATGGCATCAAAAAACATGTACCTTTTGTGGATTACATAACCCTACATTTTATAAGTGTTGGAAAAGAATGGAAACACACAAAAGGATGAGGCGTGAAAGACTCTCTTAACAACAGGTAAAGAAACATGTTAAGCATATCCGGAGGAAGAAAACCTATTGCAATCATTGCGACAGAAGTGGCCATCAAAGAGCCACTTTTTGGAGGCTCCATCCAGAGCAACACCTTAAAGACAAAGCATTGGTGCTGGAACCAAGTGAAGTAGTTGTTTGAAAAGCAAAATTGCCACAAGGAGGTGACCCATTCACATTGATAAGTGAAAAATGGTTTCTAGATATGTTGTCATTTCATGGTCATGCTTTTGTGAATCATTTGTTTCATTTTAAAATGTAAAAGTGATGATGTGTTTCATCACTTGTTAAAAAAAAGTGATGTCTGGTCTTATTTTGTGTTGCATGATAAACTGTGAAAGTGATGTTGTGTTTCCATCACTTGTCAAAGAAAAACAATAGTGTTTGGCCTTATGTTTGTAAATCATGTGTTACAGTGATGATGTGTTTTCCATCACTTGTTGGAGCAACAATGATATGTTTTCCTTGTTTCCATAGCTGGAGTGTTGCATCCATCTTGTTGTAAACTTGACCACCGAGTATGTGTTATAAACTCGTGGAAAGTGTGAGATGCTTGGGTCATTAGTTGGTCATGAGAGTCAAGCATGTAATTTGTGAATACAATGTACTAAAGGTTGCAAGTGTCGGCTCATCATTTAAGGCTCCAAAGAACAAAGGTGAAGGAGATGGAAGCAAGACCTTTCAGGATGCTTGTGATGGAGACAAGGTAGAAAGAAGTTGTAGATTATTTTTCATGCTTTTGGAGGACCAAAAGCTCCCTAATGGGGAGGACTGATCTAGATGGCTCTAGAGACACACACAGAACAAACACGACTCAGGAAAACTCAAAAATAAAAGTGTTTGTATTATGCTTGAACTAGTACCATAGTGTAGATCTTGTCGTTCAGATCGCGGAGGTGCAAACGGTTCATCAATCCGAGTCGGGATGAAGGAGATAGAGGAAGTCAAAGTTGGGTTGACTTTTGTTGACTGGGCAAGCTTAAGGAGGCCGCAATTTCGACCTTTTATGGCAGACGGAATCCGGCCAACTCCAGCCAGCGGGAAAAATTCTGGCCTCGTTAAATTGTCTCCTTCGGTCCAAAACCGAATTTCCAAAAATGTGCGGTTAAGTTTATTTTAAAACAGAAAATATTAAAAAAAGGGGCTGGCGGGCCACCATCCTCGCCACCCCAACCAAATCCCATACCACGTAATGTTAACTATGGAGGGGTGGGCCATGATCCTTGACCCTTCCCCCCATCCCACAGAACTATGTAACCAAAACCGGGGTGGGCAGCCATGACCCCGCCACCCCACACCATAGAACCTCAACTAGCCCACGGAGTACGGGGGGCACATACTGGGATGGGGAAGTGGGTGGGCTAGCCCTTGGGGCACGAACCCAACTAAAAACACGCCCCCAAGCTTAATGTGTGGAGACAGCAGGGAAGGTACGGTGGGTGGGCCACCCAAGGCAGGCCCGATCCAACCCATAAATTAATTAAAAAGTT
This sequence comes from Pinus taeda, assembly GCA_000404065.3. NCBI lineage: Eukaryota > Viridiplantae > Streptophyta > Pinopsida > Pinales > Pinaceae > Pinus > Pinus taeda. Next base: position 260,123 of record APFE030007740.1, on the reverse strand, counting down.
TATTTAAACTTAACAAATTCGGTGTATAAAAAAGGAGGCGGGGTTTGACTACCCGACCACCTCCCTATTAAACAGATCTCCAACCAACATGCTATAACAAACTTATTGAAAAATCCATCACCCAGTTATATTTAAACACAGTTTTTCAGTGAGTTCAGGCAGAGGGAGGTGTGCACGCAGTTCGAGGAAGAATTTTGCAGGAGGGGAAAAATTTCACTTTATTAGAATTTGAAAATTTTATATGGTTTCAACACTTCTCAATGCCACAAACCCAATGGAATTATCCGTTTCACCATCAAAGTTCTGAATTTTTCGGTCATTTTCAGTATGAGGGTGGAGCCATGATCGCTGCAAAAACAGGGAGTGGAACCATGATCCTTGAAATTTTCCTGAGGTAATTTTTCTCCATGTCGAAATATAGTCAAGTTTACAGTCATTTTTCATGGTTTTCCGTAGGGATCACAATGGCAAGATCAGATTCACCTTTGGAGTTGCAGATTTCTAGTCCACCCGTGGAGTAGAATCTTTGAGGAACCTAAAAGATTCCTTGAGCCCCAGATTCTCAATTTCTCAGAATTCAAAAATTGGATAGTCGATTTTGCACTATTTGACGTCATAAATCTGATGGTGTGTTCAGATTTCTCATTCTCTCATTTTATTCTTTAGCCACTTTTCTAAGTGGGATGCAGGTGTCGACATTCATGTGCGAGCAGCCATTTCCATGCGATTCGATGCCGAGAGATTGATGGCATGAACAACTTTAGCAGTTTGACATCTTCTTCTTTAGATGGGCCTTGGTTGTGATGTATATGCTATGTTCATGTACTTCTTCTTTATGCATTGTGTTTCACAAGTCCTTGCTTGATGTTTGATGTGGGATCCTGTTTCTTACTCGTTTTCATGATTCCTACTTTATGTGATGCAGAATCGTCTATGTGATGTACTTTTTGTCATGATTCGTCATGTGTTTTGAGATCCCTTTGTTGTATGTTGATGGGATACTCATGTTGTTGTCATGCATGTTTGCATTGAGATCCCTTTTACGCCATGTTGGTGGGATGCTCATCATGCATGAGTTTGTGTCATACTGATAGGAGTCTTTTGACTGAGAGTTCTTGTAGTGGAACATCTCTTGGTGCCACTCTTGTGTGAGGGAATTTTCCTTGTATGATAGCGACATCATCTCTATGTACATCATCGCTATTGACAACACTTAATGCAGTAGCCTACACCATCTTGACACTGGGGCCCGGAGACGTAGTCCCTCCTGGACGAACTTCGTTATCAACGGCTTATGTTTTCATGTGTTGATGATTGACATGTTCCTCTTCTTTACATAATGCACATGTATTCATTTATGTTCTTTTAAAAATCTAATTTAACACATCACGAAAGTAAAAGGTCTTGGAATGGTCCTTTGTCACACCCGGACCTAGATCATATTTATAGATATTTATGTTTTTATATATACTTTTTATATATTGAATTATTCAAATTAAATCTTTGAAGAGAATTAATTTTCTCCTTTTCTTAGTCTAGTTAATAGTAATTTTGAATTCCTTAGTTATACTTTATATATTCATTTATTTATATTACATTTGTATATTATTTTTTCTAATTTAGTCGAAAATAAAAATAAATATTAATATTAGTTATATATGTTTGCTTTTTTTTTTTTTTTTTTTGTAGGCAAAGGTGGTGCTTCTCTGTTTTCTATTAATATATCAGAAAAGTTACATCAAAATTAGTGGACCTACTACCCGCCCACCAAGGGGAAACCGGGTGTAGGAGCCACCTAAAGTTTTTAACTCCATACCAGTAAAAATAGTCCTGGAATCTCTTTTTCCTAGCTAAATAAACATTGCAGTCCTTTCCAGATCTACTGGTGGTGATATACATGAAGAAACTATCCATTGTCAAAAAAGAAAAGCTGCCTAAATTATCTAAAAATCACAAAATCAACATCAAGAAAGCAAGGACCATAGTTACTCAACAGCATTTGCCAAGATTGGGGAGTCCTCCCTGGAGCTCCTCTGGTGACCGGCCTTAAGCATCTGCTGAATCTCTTCCAGCTTCTTCCCTTGCATGTCCATAGAGATTTGCAGGACCCGAAGATCGCGTCGTAAATTGGGTATACCCTGAGTCATATCCGCCATTTCAGATGCCACCTGTTCTAAGGCTTTGACCAGCAGCCTTTTCATTACCCAGTACATATGAAGGGACTGCTTGAACAAGGACATCCTCCCTCTAGTGTTTCCAGGATCATGAACCAGCAGCTCCCAATCTTCCATTTCCGACTCCGATTGGGCCTGTATCGCCTCGTCCTCCATATTCTGAATAATGCGTCGGATCTTCAGGTTGGTGTTCTGCATATAGGCCCGTTCAGCGCGCTGGATTTTGTGTTCCACAGTTCGTCTTGCCTTTCTGCTAGGACAACTGCTGGGTTCTGGTATGTCCTTCTTACTGCCTCGAGTATTGCCAGTACCGGGGCCCAAACCGCAGTTGGGAGCAGGTTCGCAGTTGTCAAGATTAAACTGCCTGCGTCGACCTCGCGCTGGAATTCTGCGACCACGCTGTCTCCTGTGACTGACTCCCATGGCGTACCGTTCCCACTCATCGGCGTTCATGTTCGGACTGCCACTATCTTCTTCAACGGAAGTGTCCGGGACCTCCAAGACAGCGTCCGGGACCTCCTCCTTCACAATTCCTTTATCCTTCATTGCTACCACTCTGGACCACGCCACTTCCTCCTCTTCAGCAAGTCTAGCTCTCTTTCTCATTTCCATTCTGTCTCTCACCGGATGCCGCACTGGAGACTTGCAGGGGACCTTCAATGAACTAGGGGCGCCTTCCGCACTAGCGCTGCTAATTGAAATGCTCTGAGGGTGAGAGCAAGGCAAACGGGTTTTTAAAGAGACCCAGCTCCGATACCGGCTATCCATCCCCCTGACCAAATCTTGCCAGTTGTTCCCTAAAGCATGGCAGTTCCTCTCCACCGTCCTTTTAGTCTTATTACTAATTACATTCTCTGACATGTACTCGCCACTGCCTTGCCAGATCAGTGCCACCATTGGGCTGAGGTAAGGCAGGGAATTCTCCTCAGATCTCGAGTCAGCTTGATGAGATCGCCCACGTCTTTTGCCTATCGCATCACCCTGATCTTTCTGACGATCCTTAACCATCTGTCCTAGCTTCTGTCCTTCCCCAGAGCTCAGGTATCATTATCCTGGTATTCCTGGTCATTATAAACCTTCCTGAAAAGGACACACCATGTCCCTCCGACCCTCCAACTCATCACTCTCCACTCCTCTATCTGAAGCGTGGTCATGATCCGCTTTGATGATGGCGGCTAGGTCAGACCACTCCTGTTGCCCGCTGACCGCCCTCCATTGGGTATCCACTGAGCTACCGTGGCCTCTGCATCCCCAATTCGCCAGGTAGTCTGCGGCCTGGTTCCCTTTCCGCCTCACATGGCTGATCACTGAGTACTCTATGCGAGGTAAGAGATCAGCTATTTCCTGGACAATCCCTGCTGAACGCCAACTGTTCAAAACTTTTTCCTAGTTCCTGCCATTACAGAGTTTTTTCAACATTTCTACCGCTATTTGAGAGTGTCCCATTATTTCCAGGTTGGAATAACCGTTTCTGACCGCAATTTGAAGCCCTTGGTGCAGAGCCCAAAATTCTGCTTCATTGTTAGTCATTCCCCCCCCCCCCATTCAGCAAAAATCCATCGCACCTGGTTGTTACTATCTCTGAAGATACCTCCAAAGCCAGCGTCGCCCGGGTTCCCCTTTGAGGCACCATCAAAATTCAATTTGATGAAATTTTCCTTAGGATAGTAGAATTTATCCAGGCTGTTAGCTCGCATCGAATGAGAAGAATTTTGCTTATGAAAAACCATTTCAAATTTTAAATTTAGTCTTTTCAGGATTTCTTCCTCCATCGGATTGGCTTTCCAATCTTCTCCATCCCACTTATCTACAAGGATTGTTTCGCGGAGGATCTTAATAGTTTTACCCCAAATGACTTCCGCCTCCATGGCAGAGTTTTGAAATATCCTGCGATTCCTCTCCTTCCAAATCATCCAGAGGGAGAATCCAGAGATGAGATCCCAGGCGCGTCGAACCACTTGACATTGATAGGCTTCTGTATTCCATTGAAAGACAACATCCTTGAATTCGCAGGGGGTGTTTTCAGGCTTACCAAAGGTTCTTTTGGCGTTTATCCACAGGGTCTTAGCAAAGGGGCAGTGGAGAAGTAGATGATCTCTGGTTTCCTCCTCCAGTTTACACAGGCAGCATCTCGAAGGGCCAATAAAACCTTTCTTTTGAATTCGGTCCCAGGTGAGGATTTTGTTTTTTGATGCCAACCAAATAAATATGGAAACTTTAGGCCACAAATTCCTTTCCCAAACTATTCGCCAATCTGGGGTTGGGTCATTTTCAGGTTGATCAGTGGTAAGGTAGTAAGCTTCCTTTGTAGTGAATGAACCCTTCATGGAGTTTCCCCATCGGAGAATATCACTACCAATGCGGGTTCTAATCTTGCGAGACGCCACCTCCTTCCTGAAGGTAATTTTCTGTTCCGGACTAAACTCCCCTTCCCATTCCTCCAGATCCACCCAAGTCCTCCACTTTTCATCCGGGTGATTTTCTTTCCAGTAATCTCTGACTAAAGGTCTGTTCCTTTCAATTCGGTCACGAACCTGCTGAAGGGCTTGAATGGTGCTTAAACGAGCCTTCTGATGCCATTTATCCTCCCAGAAGTGAGCTTCCTCTCCGCCTCTAATTTCCCAGAAGGCATGCTATTCTACCAAATCCCTGTTCAACCGAGCCAGGTCCCAGGCCGAAGATCCTCTAGGAGTAATCTTTTGCCTAAGGATTTCTACTGTTGACTCAGGCATACTGTATTTGGCTTTTCATATAATTTTCCACAGGTCACTGCCTCCCCTAAGCCATCTCCACCAGAGCTTAGCTCCCAGGACCTTATTGAGAGTCTCAGGATCGCGCAGCCCCAGACCCCCTTTCTCTTTTCTTTCCGTTAATTGACCCCAGGAGACTAGGGCCCATTTTTTCTTCTGATCCACTCCTCTCCATATAAAATTCCTAATAATCTCCCTAATCTTTGCACAAATACCTAGAGGAGCTGCCATTATTGAAAGAGGGTAAACATGTATAGCTTGGAGGACCGATTTGGCTAAAACTATGCAACCAGCTATATTTAAAGATCTGAATGCCCAATTTGCCACCTTAGTGCTCAACTTATCTAGAATTCCTTGCCAATTCTTCATCTTTTTGGATGAAAAGTCCAAAATGTTGCCCAGGTATTTGGTAGGAAGCTCCCCCCGCCGAAAACCCAAGAGTCTTGTGAGGTGCGCTTTGACCTGATCCACAGTGTCAAATATGAATACCCGAGACTTGTCTTTATTTATTTCCAAACTAGAAGCCTCCACAAAAATATCCAGAATTTTTCGGAGATGTTTTACCTCTTTAACCGTTGGTTCGCCAAACAACATAATATCATCAACAAATTGCTGATGAGTAAGACAGAGATTATTACCCCAGAGCTTAAGACCTTTGATTTTACCTGTTTATCTTTCTTTCTTAATAAATCTCCCCAGACCTTCAGCAACTAGAATGAACAGGAAGGGGGATAGAGGGTCCCCCTGACGGAGACCTCTGGAGGCAGAGAAAGGTTTCGAGGGAATCCCATTCACCAGAATGGAAAAATTTGGGGATGAAATCAGATTGTGGATCCAATAAATCCATCTCCTACAGAAACCAAAGCTTTCCAGGACCTTGCTCAGATAGTTCCAGTTTAAGCGATCATAAGCTTTTGACAGGTCTAGTTTAATCATCATCCCCTTTTGATGCTTGATTTTTAAGGAGTGAAGGACTTCTTGCATTACTACCAGACCATCCAGGATCTGCCTTCCCTCAACAAAACCAGTTTGTACAGCAGAAATTAACTTATCCAGCAAAGGTTTTAAACGTTTAGCCATCATATCAGTTATAATCTTGTAAATAACATTACACAATGCTATGGGCCTAAAGCCATTAGGATCTTCCCGGTTATCATTTTTCGGGATTAAAGCATAGAAAGTGGAGTTAAGTGCAGGCCATACCTTTTGATTCATCCTGGATTCTTCATCCATCTCTAGAATCTCTTTTCCCAGGAAGTGCCAACCAACTTGGAAGAAGTCAACTGTAAACCCATCAGGGCCAGGAGCAGTACTTTTTTTCATTGCTTTTACCGTTTCCTCAATCTCTTCTAGGGTGGCAGCTCTCATAAGCGCTTTATTTTGGTCTTCAGAGACTAAACAAGGGATGGCAGAGCAAATCTCCTGGATTGCCTGCATTCTATCGGCTTGAGGTTCCTTTAAGATTTCCTTGTGATGATCAATCAAGACCTGTTCAATTTCAGCTTGCTCAATCACTCTGTTTCCATTCCTATCCTTGATGGATAAAATCCTATTTCTCTGTCTGTGCTTAATCATAGCTTGATGAAAGAACTTAGTGTTTCTTTCTCCCTCCCTTAACCACTTTATTCTCGATTTTTGTCGCCACAGGATTTCCTCTTGCTTCCTTCTTTCTTCAAGTTGGCCAAGAATTGATCCTTCCTTGCTGATGCTGTCCTCTGTTCTGCCTTCCAAAATCATTTTCTGTTGTATAGATTCCATTTCTTTTTCCAGTTTTTGTTTTTCCTCCATAATATTACCAAATTCCTGCTTGTTCCAGCTTTTAATTTTCTCTTTCAGTTCTTTGAGTTTGAGTTGGAACAAGCGCATTTTCCCTTTGCTCTGAATCATGCTTTGACACCACCATTCTTCCAATTTTTTGATAAATGATGGGTCTCTTAGCCAGAAGGACTCAAACCGAAAGGGTCGTTTTCCATGGCGCACTTTGATGTCCACTTCGAGTTTGATTGGCCAGTGGTCTGACCCCAGAGAAGGCAAAATCTGGGCTTCGACAAAAATATCTTTATTCATGATACTTTCAGAAACAAGGAAATGGTCAAGCCTGGAGGCAATTTGATTCTTTCCCCCCCTCCTTTTATTCCAGGTACAAATCCCATTTATAGTCTGAATGTATACAAGCCTGAGATCATCAATCAGGGCATTAAATCTTTCCATAAGATGATCCGTCTTCCTGATTCCACCTTTCTTCTCCTCCAGAGATCTAATTAGGTTAAAGTCACCCCCAATTATCCAGTCACCATCTGGATATAACCTACGAATGCTCTGAATATTATTGAGGAAGTTTTCTTTTTCTCCAGGAGAGGAGGGTCCATACACTCCTGAGATAACCACATGCTCTCTCGTTCCAACTATTCTACCAAGGCCAGTAAGGATTCTACTCATACTGGTCCAGCTACCTAAGATAATATCATACGGGTTCCACAAAATTGCAATACCCCCTGCAGATCCAATGGCATCTTGTCCCATAACTTCATAGTGCATTTTATTCCTAACTATAAGCTCTTCAATCTGCTGTACTGAGATTTTTGTCTCCTGCAGAATCATAACACTTGGCTTTTCTTTTTTCATCTTTTCTCTTAAGTACCTCTGTTTACCCTTGCTATTCAGACCCCTAATATTCCAACTGAGCACAATCATTTAAAACTTTTGGAGAGAGGGGAAGAATACCTCCGACAGAGGTATCACTTTACCTGAGTTAATCAAGGTTTCTCCTACCATCTGAATAGTTTCAATCAGCGGTTTCCTTCCTCTCTTCCTGCTGCTTTTTCCAGAACCATCCATTCCCGTCTGCCCAGTCCCTTGGTCAGGTCCTATCATTATCTGCTTCTCTGCGTTTTGCCCTTTTTTTTCCTTGTACTTCTGGAATACTTCCTTGTACAGTTGTTTTTTTTGTTCAGGTATAAATCTGTTATCTAAATATTTCCATTCTTGGATTAACTGCTTTAGGATTCTTTCTTCTTCAATCTCCCTTGCAGCTTGATTTTCCACCTCCATCAGGGTTTGTATTACCAGATCTTCCACGTTTCCTTCCTGCTGTTTTGCAGAACTGCCTCCTGGGTTTATTGCCTTCTCTTTATTCTCTCCTGAGGTGTCCATTGGCGAATTCTCTGGGTCCTCATCATCTTCCAGATTAACTTCGTACTCTTCATCTTCATTCCGGAGAGCCTGAAACTTGTTTTGGCTGATTGAGCTACCCTCTTTTGCTTGGGGATGAGGTTTAGTTTTTTCTTGGTTTTGTCTCCTTCTTCTTGTAACCTGTTGAAAACCTTTATCCATCTCTTCCATTTTCCCTGTGGTTTTCTGCTGCTCCTCTTGGCTTCTTCTCTGTTCATCCTCTTTATTCAATGGGAATTGTCTAACGAGGTGCCCACATTCATGGCACTTCCGACACCTGAAAGGGATGTGTTCATAATATACTGGTTGCTCCCACACTTCATCATGATATTCCACCTCCACATGGTCTGGGAGGGGTTCGGCTAGGTTCACGTAAACACAGATCCTTGCACATGAGTTATACTTACCTCTTCGGGTAGCTTCTGCCACTTTGACGAAACTTCCAATCGAGTTCTCTATTCCTTCCAGAATTTCCGGGTCCCAGAATTCATCAGGTAATCCAAACAGCCTAACCCAGAGAGGGGCTTCCAACAACTTTTCTTTTTCTGGGTTATATCTCTCCTCCCAGAATTTCATAAATAAGCCCGCATTATTCATGAAATACGGTCCTCCTTCAAAGACCCTATTTCTGTCCTCCAGGTTTGTGAAGATGGTTGTGAAAAACCCTTGGGCTCCCAGTTTTAGATCAATGTGACCCCTTGGTTTCCACTTTTGATCAATCCACCTGTACAGCTCTTTCTCTGGAGGCCAGTATCCTATAAATTTGCAGATCAGGGCATGATCTTTCATGTAGTTGTTGTATTCCTCCAACTTGTTATTGGGGATAACATATCTGGGCCTCTTCTGAGCACGAGGTAGGCACTTCCCTTTCATCTTTTTCTGCCAAAGGTTACCCATGACAGGAGCATTGTTTTCCTATCGATTCTGCTGTATTCCACTCATACTATTCTCTCCCGTCACTACATTCTTGAAGGAGGGGATCTCTCCCCTCCCCGAAGTGTTTTCCATTCCCTCTCAGCTCCTATCTCAATAAAAGAATCCTGGCAAAAGCAGAGAAGATGCTTCTTACCTGACAGGCTAAAATCCCGCTGCGCTATACCCTGCCCCGATTTGTCAGCTGCACTGCTTTCGTCCTCATACGGCGCTGGCCTGCACCGTCAGCGATACATCCGTGGTCTGAAACCCTAGCAGACTCTCCTGTCTGCAAACCCTAGCGCTCCCCGACATCCAAATATTGGTCTATATATGTTTGACTTAAAATTAAATTATGAAAATTAAATTATTTTCCTTGTTGTTCACCTAGTCAAAAGTAGTTTTTTCCTTTTACCCATTTCTTCATAGCCGTTGGAATGATCTGTCCATCTATTTAACCCACTGCCATGATTTGATTCTTCATCTAGTCCTAATGATGAACCACACTAGCTAGTTCAAAACATGCCGACAAATATTTATTGATGTGATTAATAACGATATATATATTTTTTATAATCTAGATATGGATCACATAAGCCCAAACTTGATTATGACAAGAGCAATGTCACACTAGTTAACTACGTTCAAGTTGTCTGATGATGTGGAAATTCGAATTTTCTCAATTTGACAAAGGCAAAGTCAAATTGAGACTTTCTTGTTGCACTTCTCAATAGATGATGCCATAGATATATTTGATAATGTCACTTTTGATGAGGACTAAATCTCTTTGAGGTCTTCCATTAAACTTACAAATGGTTTCTTACTATTTCAATACCTTTTTTAAGGGAGGTTTCAAGACTTATTTTAAAACTTCCAAGACTTCCTTCTTTCTTCCAAATAGATCTTCAAGCTACATTTTCCCTTTCTTCACTTAGCTCTGATGCCATGTTATAAAATCATAAAGGCAGAAATATTTTCTTATCTTGATAATTACTTGTGATGTATATGTTCTATATGTTATCTTATTTAGCTTGTTTTCATCAAGCAATTACCAAATCGTAAAAGTATGAAGATCAAAACAATAAAGGACACGGTGTGAGGGTGCTTAGCTGGTGAAAAATCCCTCTCTAGGGGAAAATCCAACCAAATTTCATTTATTCTTCAAGAATCAATTTAAAGTGAGACAACCAAGACCTCTAGACAAACAAAAAACCATCCACCATCCACTAAATCAACCTACCAAGAGCTTAATCCAACAAATTCAATCCAAGTCAACCTCCTTCAAACTTAGTCAAAATTCATATCTCAACCTCCTGCAACAAAATTTCAGCCTCTACTGTAGACTTGTAGCTTTCGACCCTCCTTCAGCTCAAAAATTTGGCATGTGTGGTAGAAATTCTCAAGTTTTAGGTCCTCCTTTCTTATCTATGGTTTCTTCTTTCTTTCCATGTATTTTTCACTCTTTTTGTCCTTCTCTAGTTTGAAAATCCAACCTATTGAAATCAAAATTTATAACAAATGTAATAACCCCAAAAAATTCTCACACGTGTGATGGAGATGGACACAAACTTCATATTTCAACTTCTCCTTTTGTCTCCTTATTTCTTCTAGACCTTCGCTCTTTTCCCTTGCTATCTTACTTCAGATCAAACTTTCTTGGATTGGATGCCATGATATGTAAAATTCTAGTCTATATAGAATCTTTTGTGTGGTTGAATCACCTTCATGAGGTTGAATTGGTAGGTGTTGAAGCCGACTTGGTGGAGGTGGGACTAGACACATTTTTGATACAAATATAATTGTCTTTCTTGACATAAGAAGCCCAGGAAGTGTATAGAACAAGATGGCAAGGGAAATGACTCATGAAGCAACCCTATAAGCACTCAATGGGAACTTTAACCTATAACCATAATAAATTGAGCATGAAACCATGCTTAAATAATTTTTCTTTGACCTTTATAATAATTTTGTTTTCCTCTTTAGCAAATACATAAAAATCACATCATGTCATGAGCCAATAAATAATTATGAAGACCGATACTGGTTACATTTTGAACATGCCACTCATATATCCTCCCTTCGACACTAGTTAGAGAGTTAAAGGCAGTTTTTTTTGTCTCCATTGATGATCTTCCTACCGATAAAGGACCTTCTTAACCTGTTATAAGTATGCCTCTTGCATTTTAATTCCTCTTTAAAATTTATGTGTTTATGTCTTGAATTTGTTTTTAATTATTAAATCATCTTCAATTGTTGTGTTTGAATTTAATGTATATATTATTATGCTTCTATTTATATATATATATATATATATATATATATATATATATATATATATATATATATATATATATTATATATATTATATATATGTTAAATTATGTTCATGATTTATAGACCCTCAGCAGGGCGAAGATGAGGATCATAGTGTAATGTCAATCTCTCCATAGATCAATGTTATAACTAGTATCACAGTTGAGGATGTTAGGGCCCAAAAAAGATGGATCACATAATAGATGGATAAAACCTTTGGTAGTTCACCTACTAAGCATAGCTTGCCTTTGATGTTTGATAAAATCAATAGGTTGATTGATACATAACAGAGGGAGGGCTCACAGAGCAACATCCTATATTCCATACACAGGATTAAGAGGCTAAAGGTTAGAAGTGCACATACTTGGAAGGAAATGAAAGATGCCACCAAGAAAATTGATGTTTGCTAGGAGTTGTTTGACATCCCACTGGACGGTCATACTAGAAATGTTGGTCCAATTGTGCTAAAACATTTTAAGAATGTTGATGCGACCCCTTTTATTTATGATCAATTCATTGGAGCTCAAGGCCAATTCTACCACCATGACCAGGTCCCCATTTATTTTGAAAATCATATATATGTGGATTTTGTGCTACATATGAGGCCAAATTACACTAGCACTGGATCTAATTTTTATGGACCCGGATTGAGATGTAGCTATGATTGTGTTGAGGCTTGTAGGGACCCTGGGCATGTGGCACCACCTCTGATATTGTTTCCATTACAATATCGAAGGGTGGTATTACCAACAGAGCTAGATAAGTTGTTGCAGCTTGATGTTGAGACTAGACTTATGATCTGAAATGATCATAATTTAAAACTGATGTAGAATTGATTAGCCATAATGAATTGAATGTTAACTAAAAGTGCGGAAACCGAGAGAAATGATTGAGAAGAAAGACTTTACGACATTTGATGAAACATAAGTAAGACGCATAACATAAGTGAAAATAGAAAAAATGCAACGATACCAAACAACAAAATTGATTATGGAGTTCGTCCCTGATGGACTACATCTTCGGGTCCACTTTCAAGATGGGTGACCAGTTTATTAGTATTGAAACAAAAGAGGTCAATTACATAGATATTTGACCAAACTGAATGTGCATGCAGGAACTTCTAGTTATTATCAAAGGATAGATCTCTGAACTAGCTTTCCAACGCCTATCACGGTTCCTAATTCTGACTTTGGATGCTCCTATTACACTGAAAACAAAAATGAATATGACCTCTAGAACCTGCATACAAAATCCAAAACCACTCTCCTCCTTTTCAATGAACAAAAACTACCTCTTATAGCCCTGAAAATACATTCAAACTACTTTGGACTAAACTTGGCATGAATTGGCTGAAGTTTGGGTTTTTTTGTTTCGGTCCTACCATGTTCTGCCACCTTAGGGATAAGGTTACATGGTATTCAAATTAGTTTGGAACAAAAGTAATATCCAAAACCCAAAAATAACTTTTTATTAAATCTTTGACTACTGGTTTCTTTTTGACCAAGTGGAGGAGGCTGACGGTTACATGTGACCAACCGTTGTCTAACCACAGGCTAGCACATAGTGGGTATCTTTGGCAGTTCCGGTGTAGACATCACTATGATGGTTTTCATGTGCCCATGTTCCTCCGACCGTTGCAGCTTACCTTGGTGATTCCGACGCGGTGATATAACTTGTACACTGTTCACATATCACAGTCCCTGATTAACTCTCCACACGGTTAATGCTTGTGGTTTACTCCAGTGCTAACCCTGACAACTGACTCTATTGTTCACATGTTACGTTGACTGCAACTCCAATGTGGTTAACATCGTGGTTACCATGGACACATGCTACCGAAAATGTGATCTGTTCACATGTTATGGTTAGTCTGCTATGGTTTCGATGCAGTTAGGGACTGTGAAATGTATTTTCAATGTTTTATAATGTAATTTGAATAGGCTGAGGGTTTAGAGCATAGGTTTATATGTTTTTGGTTATTAGTTTTAGTACATAGGTTTTATGTGTTAGGTTTTAACACATAGTTGTAATGTGATAGGTTTGATATGTTTAGAACTTAGGGTTTAGGTCTAGAGCTTAGGTTTTGATGGTTTAATACATGGATTTTTAGCATAGTTTTTTTGCATGGGTTATAATGTATTATGTTAGATCTTACATCATTTTGATTTAAAATAACCCATGTAATTATCTTCATCACAAAGTGACATTTGTATCAACATCACAAGATGACAACCTATATCGACAATCAAACCTTGCAAAAGGGAAGACAAACCCCATGTTGATGATCAGCCTAGCGAAATTGATGATGAACACATGTCAACAACTTGGTACAACACCATATTAACTGAACACCATGTAAAACCATAGACATCACCTAAACAATTTGATCCATAACTAACACTATCAAAACTGAACAACATAAGATTGAATTGTTGACAACAACATTCAACGCTGACAATGAACCTGTGCAACTGATATAACGAGATCCTCCTGGATCAATCCTCTCCACTTGAAAGCTTTGGGATAGCAAAAGTTTGACTAAAAAAATAGTTGATGAGGGTAGGGCTCCCTCACTTTCCACCTTGCCCTGATGATGTACCAATACATTTGATCAATCGCCTACAAATGATGACCCTGATGATGTTGACCATGGAACATTTTGGTTCCACGACCTGTTCCATCCATCTGCAGTATGAACAACTTGCGACAATGGTTAAACAACCTGTTATGAACATGGCAATTGATTTCCTTCCATGAAGAACCATGAGTTAGTGATTCATAATCATTTTTGAAAACAGTCTCTACAGGATATTGTTGAATACCATAGACATGTATTAGCAATCTATTTCGTGAAATGACAGAGACAATCAAAGATACTTTTGACATCAAACCAGCTACTTGACTTGACATAATTTCATGATTCCTGATTACTAAGTGAACTTGCTGTAATGAACCCATCAAAATGTTATATGGAAACTGATGCGACTTAGTTTGTCTTTGAAAGTATTGAATTAGCTATTGATTTGTTTGAATCAATTTTTCTTCACTTATTAAATGATGTTTCCATTGATTAGCACTTTCCCCCGATGCATAAGTTTCCCTTAAATACTTCGACACTGCTTTAGAAAAGGCTTTGATATGAAAACAAATAGGCTTCCTCTCCACTTGAAAAGATGCTTCCAAACTGTTTAAACATGAAATGGTGACACAATACAAGAGAAATTTAACACTGACTTTCCCCAGTACTCACCTATATCCTTGTAATTGTTAATTTCCAAACTTGAACTGAATTGATTCATCTTGACATTAGGAAGAGGAGCTTTAGGCACAAACTGTAATTCATGTTGTATTACCTTCTTATGAGTAAGATGTTTGGTTTCTTTAAATGGAACTGAAAATGTTTCTACCTCTTTGATCAAACTATATTTAAGCTAAGCCTCATAACTTGAACAAACATCATGTTGTTTCTTATGTTGTTCTTTTACACACATGATTACAAATATTTTATTTGAACTTATTAATCGCTTCATCTCATTAGCAACAATATTCAAATGATTTTTACTTTGATGTGCCCTGACAATAAATTCAACCCCATATTTCTTAAGGTGATAATTATGTTCTCCCCTATAAATTACATAAAGATAAAGACTTCCTAAGACAACTCCACATATGTCTACTAGAACCACATCTAATTCCACTTCATCAATGTAACTAGTTGTAATGGAAAATCTTAATCGAAACTGTTTGGTGACTTTTATCTGAGTTGATTTATTTAGCCATCCTAATGGGTAAGGTCTTGGATGATTTCGTGTTTCCAAACCCAAAATCTTAACTAAATATTCAGATATTAAATTCACCTGTTATCCACTATCAAAATTTTTATCTATCTTTGTATGCTTAGAAGTTATCCTTATGTTAAACAATTCAACTCTTTTATCCTCATTTGAAGGATTTATGTTTGATGAAGATGGAATAGTTCTTGAGCTAGTGTCAGAAGTTTTACCTGTCGTAACCATAGCAGTTATCCTCCTTTCATCACCTGAATCTGAACCTAGATCTTGCTGGACTGCTGCAATTGCCTTGTTTTCATCCTTCTCCTTAAGGAACTTTTTGGGCTTAAGTTCTGGATGAAGTTTCCAACACTTAGATTCATCATGGCCGATTCTCTAGAAATGAGAACAAGTAGGTCTTTCCATCCGAGGTATCGATGATTTCTTTCTCTTCGAATTGTTCTTCCCTTTACTATCATTGGAATATTTGATTTCCAACTCTTTGGAAGATTGCGATGAAAACTTGAATGGTTTGCCACCTAATTCAATATGTATGGCCTTCAATTAGGAACCGTTCCTAATTGAATGGATAGGTGGTCAGAATTAGGAACCGTGATATGGTCTACCACATATTGAATTAGGTGGCCTAATTCAATTTCCCATGTACTTCTCTTTGTCATAAAGTGACATTTGTATCAACATCACATGATGCCAACCTATATCAAAAATCAAACCTTGCAAAAGGGAAGATAAACCCCACGTCAATGATCACCCTAGCAGAACTGACGATGAACACTTGTCAACAACCAGGTACAACACCATATCAACTGAACACCATGTAAAACCATAGACATCACCTGAACAATTTGATCCATAACCAACATTTTCAAAACTGAACGACACCAGACTTAATTGTTGACGACGACATTGAACATTGACAATGAACTTGTGCAACTGATCTGATGGGATCCTCCTAGATCAATTGAAGATAACATGTAGATGAGATTGGCCATTGCTCATGTCGCATTACATGGAGAGATGAACAGGTCACCTCCATTGCTTCATGACCCACCAGTTCCATTACATGATGATTCATATCAAGAGTCTAGGGCGTGACCAAATTTTTTCATATGCATGTATGTGTTGTGATACCATCAGTGACACTTGGTGCATGCACAGCCCACGTGACACAAATTAGGTACACATATACAATGTTTTGAATTTTATCATCAAATTATAAATTATTCTTATTAATAAGTTCATATCAGATTGCATTTATATGAATAAGTTCATGATAACATGTATACACAACCCATCTACATAGATGAGCTTCTAAATTTATTGGAGAGGGAAGTTGACTAGCCGAAGCAACCTCCTCTAGTGTATGGTTCCACGGCTTACTCTCCTCCACCTCCACCTCACAACACACATGTGGAGGGGAGTCACTATGTACAACCAAATGGACCAACCATTGAGGTAATTTTTTTTATTCCTAAGATTTCAACATTTTTTTTTTTTTTAAGTTACATGTATATATGCTAATTAATTCATTGACTAATTATAATTTGTCTTTGGCATTGTGTACATAGGCCCATATGCCGAGTGGTGTCAATGTCGTGGTTATGTGGATGCATGAGTGGGATGTTGGTCATGGACCATAGATAATTTGCATATTTTTAGGCCCATTTCATAGGGCACATTCACATGCGATATTTTTTCATACATGGATAGTTAATATATGCATGAACATTATTTCAGTTTATGGATTTTCATGTAGAATGTAATTTGTATATATTTTCATATGGACATTTTATTATCATACATCCATTATTTTAGTTTATGGATGTTTATTAACCTTGTTTATGAATTTTCATTAAATTTTAGTTTATGCAATTATTAATTATTTTTCTAGTTTTTTTTTTTGTAGTATAACTTTTATTAAAAAAGATAATAGTTTTGACTTCTTAGGAAATGAACTAAGAAACTAAGTACAATCTTAGACTATGATGCAAGTCACTTTGATACTTAAAATGAACTAAAATATATTATGGTTCACTTAAAAAACAAAAATAGGATTGAAATAAGTTTTAAATTAAATTTTAAAACATGCCTTCAACAAATAAATAACAAATAAGTTTTATTAAATTTTATTTTTTTTGTAGTCATCTACACGAACTTAGCCATAACATGATATAAGTCATATATATTGGAATTTAATAGCCCAAAAAACAATTAATGAATATGTTTTTAGATAATTTTATATAATTTTATGAACTTTCCTAAATTTACTTGCCTATCCAAATATTTCAATCAATTCCTTATCTTAAGAACTTTAATTAAGAACATCCAAGAAGTAAAATTTTACAACTAACAATTTTGATTTCTAGTTTCATAGATTAAGGAAATAAGCATTTGATCTTACTATCGTGCAAGTCACTTTGATACTTAAAATGAACTCAAATATGATATTGTACATTAGTTTAATATTGAACTTGTAAAAAGTGCCTTTTAGTGAAATCAATGTATGTTAATTTAAAAAATTAATGATATGTTTCTATAATTTTATGAACTTTCTACAATTTACTTGTCTATCCAAGTATTTCAATCAATTCCTTATCTTAAGCTCTTCAATTAAGAACACTCAAGAAGTAAAATTTTACAAAATAACAATTTTGAACTCCAATTTCATAGACTAAGGAAATAAGTACAATCTTACTATGATGCAAGTCACTTTGATACTTCAAATGAACAAAAATATATCATTTACATCAATTTAATATTAAAATTCTAGAAAGTGTCTTCTAGTGCAATCACTATATGTTAATTTAAACAATTAATTATATGTTTCTATAATTTTATTAACCTTCCTAAATTTACTTCTCTATCCAAGTATTCAAATCAATTCCTTATCTTAAGACCTTCAATTAAGAACATCCAAGAACTAAAATTTTACAAAATAACAATTTTAGTTGTCATATTGGCTTGTAGAAAGTGTCTTTTAATGCACAATCAATGGATGTTTGTTAAAATTGGCAACCAGGGAAAAACTTCATGTCGGTCATCTTATTCATGGATGATAATATTTTTATTAGATTCCTCTCATTGATAGGTGTAGTATTGATATAAATATCATCCGATTCCAATAAGTATTCATGGAGATATGAATTTATTTTGATTATGGAATTATTATCAAGCCGACCTACAACTCATGTAGGCTCAGAATCCCAACAGTCACATCTATTCAAACACCAATGATATGCATAAATACATGAGGAATTTTCCTCATTTGGACTCACTCATCTCATCACATCTCTTTCTCTCTCTACTGCGCAGAAAAGAGTCTCTTCTCTACTGCGCAGAAAAGGGTCTCTCTCTCTCACATGTGAAGCCGGAAGCTGCAGAAACTGAAGCTGCAACTGCAGAAGTAAGGATTGACCTGTGTGGACTAGAATATATCCTTATCTGAACTATGTTATAGGTTCATTTGAACCTCCTCTGAAAGCCACAACTTTTGGTGGTGGAATCAAGTCAATTCGATGGACCGTTTGCAGGATATCGACTGCCCTAGTTTGAATCCAGAAGCTGCCAAAACTGAAGTTGCAACTGTAGAAGTAAAAATTGACCTACGTTGACTAGAATATATCCTCATCTGAACTATGTTTTAGGTTCATCTGAACCTCCTCTAAAATCCAGAACTTTTGGTGGTGGAATCAAGTCAATTCGACAGACAGTTTGCAAGATATCAACTGCCCTAGTTTGGAGCTGAAAGCTGCCAAAACTAAAGTTGTAACTGCAGAAGTAAAGATTGACCTACGTGGACTAGAATATCTCTTGATCTGAACTGTGTTGTATGTTCATTTGAACCTCCTCTGGAAGCTGCAACTTTTGGTGGTGGAATCATGCCAATCCGACCGTAAGTTTGTGAGATATCGTCTGCCCTAGTTTGATGATGAAGCCGCTAATGTTAATGCTGCTGATCTAGGATTTTCTACTATTGATAGAAATCAGATTTATTGTACTATTATTCTCTGTTGAATTATTGAATATAAAGAATATTTGATCAAAGGGTTTCCCCATACATTGTGGGGTTTGTCCCTCGCTAGCCACCACATCTTGTGTCTCTTGTCTTGGCTTGTTTTCTGTCGATCGTTTAATGTTCTATTTGCACTTTAATTTATGTACATGTGATCGCTAATCTGTGGAATATAATAAGGAAAAGAAGTAAACTGTTATAAGCATACAACATACCATAACTTAACATGGTATTAGAACTAAGGCGAAGACAAAGCCCGAGCAAGAGCAAGAGCAATCACAGAAGAGAAGATTGGCGAGGTTATCCTGAAAGAACTATGAGGTCCTCAACACTCTGCTGAAGGCAAGCTTCGTAAGAAAGATGACTATCACGGATGGAAGATGTCTATCAATCTAACCCTAGAATAGCCAGGAGTGTTGGACCATGTAAGAGGCAATATTTTTGAGCCTCCATCAAATGCATCCGCCGCTGCATGGAACAAATGGAAAACTGAAGAAGTCAAAATAGAAGATCATCCGGGGCTCTATCGACAAGTTCTTGGTGGCCTACATCTCTGATCTAGACATCTTCAAGGAAATATACAATAGATTGGTGAGTTTATTTGAAGTTATTGACGCAAATCAAGTTTTGTTTCTTAGAAATAAACTGAGGGAAATCAATAAGGGTAAAGATGAGAGTATGAAGGAATACTTCTTAAGAATAACTAAGATCAAGAACGATATCATATCTATTGGGGAGGCTATTACTGACAAGGAAATGGAACTCACGACTCTTGGAGGATTACCATCTGAATGGTATGTGTTCAGGGCTACTCTTCTAAACTATAATTCCTGGTTTCGAGGAACTAATGGCTAGATGCATTCAAGAAGAAACAAGGGAAGAGGAGTAAGAAATGCCCATGCCTAAAGGTCCTCTTGTTTCCTTTTCTTCTCATGCTAAGAAAAGAAATAATACCGGGACTAAATCAAAAGGAAAGGATGGACCTAAGGCTGGAAGAAAATGACGATGTTACATCTGCGATAAATCAGGTCACTATGCAAGGGAGTTCCCTGATAGAAAGGACTCACACCAGCATGATGATCAAAATTCCTCTCATGGCAACTAAAGGAATGAAAAATTCAATAGCAAAGGTAAGACAAGAGCTGGGAATCGAGGAAAAGGAAAACCATTCAAGAAGGCTAGAAATTCCAGGATGTATTAAATGCACCTGACCTCAAAAAGAACTTAGTGTCCATCTCGACAATGGAGGACAAAGGCTACAAGGTAACCTTTAGCTATGGCAAGGTACGTATATGGAAAAAAATGTTAAAGATGCCTTTACTCTTGGGTTTAGTGTTGATTCATTATATCAGGTCCATGGAAGTCCACTAGGTGTCATGTCTTATGACACATTTCTTCAGTCCAAACTTTGGCATCAAAGGTTTTCCCCCATTCATTATAAAGCTATACTTGGTGTAGGACAAATGGTGACAGGGATGCTCGAATTCTGAGTAGAGAAAGAAGCTGTATGTCTAGGATGTGCCGAAGGAAAGCTCAAAATGGGACCATTCCCCTCAAGCCAAAGGCATGCCAGAGGTTGGCATTAAGAGGGAGACTACTACACCACATACTCCTGAGCAGAATGGTGTGGCGAGAAGGAAGAACCACATGATTGTGGAATCTGTCTGGGCCATGCTACATGATCAAAGACTTCCAAAGTTTCTATGGGCTGAAACTACAAGCATTTTCGTATATGTACAAAATCGATGCCCTCATCAAGCATTGGGTTCCAAGACTCCTAAAGAAAAGTTCACTAGTAAGAAACCTGATGTTTCTCATTTTAGAATTTTTGGAAGCCCTATATATTTTCATGTGCTGAAAGAGAAAAGAAATAAATTGGGTGCATCTGAAAAGAAGGGAATTTTCGTGGGATATGGTGAAAATAATAAAGGCTATAGAATCTATGTAGCTAGTCAAATGGAAGTCGTGATTAGTCATGATGTCACCTTTGATGAAGATATGGCTCTCAGTAAGGTGAACAATCTTCTAATTTTGAGGAGCTCTCAAGAAGCCAACACCAGGGAACCGAAAGAAAAGGATGATGAATCAATGCCTGATGTAGAAGAACCCATGGATCTGATTGATCCTCCTCCACATGAGCCTTCCTCTTCTAGGAAGAGGCCTTCATGGCTTACGGGGCTACTTGATGTTTCTGAAGGACATGTTGCACCCCGAGGAACCTTTCGTGAAAGTAAGAAACCTAATAGTTATCATGGATACTTGTCCATAATAAGCACGATCATACCAAATGAGCCTTCAACATTCTGAGCCACCGTCAAGCATCAAGCATGGAAGGATTCTATGACCGAAGAATATGAGTCTATCATGAAGAATGATTTCTATGAAGTAGGTCCCAAACCCCAAGACAAGACAATTGTCATTTCTAAATGGCTTTACAAGATAAAGCATTCAAAAAATGAAAGTAAGGAAAAGTATAAGGCTCGTTTTGTTGCTCGTGGTTTCTCCCAGAAGGAAGGTATAGACTATGATGTGATATTTGCACCTGTTGCTAGATATACAACCATCCTCTCGATCATAGCCCTTGCGGCTTCACAAGGATGGAACCTACATTAGATGGATGTCAAGACCACATTCTTGCATGGTTCTATCAAAGAAGAGTTCTACGTGGAGCAACCCAAAGGATTTGATATTTATGATCGAAAATCTCATGTATGCAGGTTGAAGAAGGCTCTCTATGGGTTGAAGTAAGCACCCAAAGCATGATATGAGAGGATCGAGAGCTACTTGATGAAGCTGGGATTCAATAGGAATGAAGCCGATCCTAACCTTTACTTTAAGGTTGAAGACGACAAGCCTCTCATATTGGTGTTGTATGTGGATGACCTCTTTCTAACAGGTGTAGACCCTCTCATTCACAAATGTTAGAGGGAGTTGGCTTCTGAATTTGAAATGAAGGACCAAGGACTTGAGGTATGACATAAGCCAAGGGAAATTTTCATATCTCAAGGAAAATATGTGGTAAAGATATTGGAAAGATTTGGTATGATGGAGTGCAACCCTGTGACTACCTCGAGGATCTTAACTTTTAGAAGTTATATGGTAGTGATGTTGGACCAGATTTGGGAAATTCCTTTGAGTTTCCTAAACTCATTCGCATTGATGTTCTTAGTGAACCTCTGTCCGAACATATGTTCTGCAGTTAGCATTGTGAGCTCATATTTGGTTGAGCCTCACTGGATTGATGCCAAGAATCCTCTGAGATATCTTCCTGGCACAATGGGTTAAGATACACCACCGAAGATGTGATACTACTTGGATATACTGATGTTGATTGGGCAGGAAATGTGGTGGACCGTAAGAGCACTTCTGGGTGCTGTTTCACCTTGGGATCTACTTTGATATCCTGGATGAGCAAGAAGTAGAAGTTGGTGGCTTTGAGCACAGCCGAAGCAGAATATATTGCTACTAGCATGACCTCGTGTGAGGCAGTATGGTTGCAGAAGCTCTTCAGTCAATTTTTTGGATTTACATTGGATACCATTGTGATTCTCTATAACAGCCAAAGGTGGGATTCAATTATTGAGGAATCCCGTATTCGTCAATTTCTCCAGTAGATAGACATCATATGGGATATGGTAAGTCAATGAGCAAGGAGGCTGCATCGCATTAAGATGATGTACAGGTCGATACACCTTGTCAAAGCCCCAAGGAAAGATCTAATCTATGATTTTCGCAAATGACCTGGAGTCATCAAGAAACCCTTGTACAAGGGTCCTACATGTTGCATACATTGAGCTCTGGGAGCTTTGAGGGCTTGCGGTTCTTACTGGAGCAACATACGACCATAGGGTGACTCACCCTCCCCTAGTGGTGTGCGCTGCAACAAGATGATTCGCTCTCTTGTGGGGCAAGATGATTCTCTCCCTTGTGGAACAAGATGATTCACTCTCTTGTGTAGTAGGATGATTAGTTCTCTTGTGAGGCATGGATTGGTGTGTTCTCCATGGCGACTGTAGAAGGATTGATGTGTTCTCCTGTGAGGCTTGGATTGATGTGTTCTCCATGGCGCCTGTAGCAAGATTGATGTGTTCTCCATGGCGATTGTACTAGAATTGATGTATTCTTCTGTGAGGATAGGATTGATTAGTTCTCCTGTCAAGGAATCCTACCCATGTAGTCTGGGATTCATGGGAAGTACCTCTCATCTGATCAATGAGAAGGGAAATGAAGTTAGGGAAAATAGTAGTACCGATGGATGCATCGTTGTATCTACCGTACTCCCTACGCTAGGATGACCTCCATTGATCTTGGATCAATGATACTAGTTTGGGACCAGTGCTAGGAGTTGTACCTTACTATTACACTAACTTCGGTTCAGTTGAGACTGGTCTAGGACCAGTGGTACATACTCCGAGATTGACTTCGTGTCAGTGCAGTACTGGTCTGGGACTAGTGAGAGTGGTACATACTATGATGCTGACTTTGAGTTGGTCGAGACTAGTCTGGGACTAGTGGTACACTCTTTGAGACTGTGATACTAGTCTGGGACCAGTGGTAGGAGTGGTACCTATTATGAAGATGACTTCGGGTTGGTTGAGACTGGTTTGGGACCAGTGGTATGCACTCCGAGACTGACCTTGAGTCAGTGGAGGATGATACTAGTCTGAGACTAGTGGAGTTGTACTCACTATGACGCTAACTTTGGGTTGGTTGAGACTGGTCTGGGACCAGTGGTACATACTTTGATACTGACTTTGAGTCAGTATGATACATCCTCGATCATTTCTTATTCTTCATAATTTGGACAAAAGCAGAGCAGAACAGAACAATGCAAGAGCAGAGCAGAATAGAGCAAAATAGTACAGATCAGTATAGGGTAGAACAAAACAAAGAAAAACAGGAAAAATAGAGCAGAGCAGAATAGAGCAAAATAGTACAGGGCAGTGCATTTGATGGATGAATAGTAATGACCGATAGATAGATTGCAGATGAAGTTCTCCCTAGTTGAGAGGGAGTTTTAAAAATGGAAACCAGGGAAAAACTTCATGTTAGTCAGCTTATTCATGGCTGATAATATTTTTATTAGATTCCTCTCATCGCGAGGTGTAGGATTGATAAAAATATCATCCGATTTCGATTAGTATTCATGGAGATATGAATTACCTACAACTCATGTAGGCTTAGAAGCCCAACAGTCGCATCTATTCAAACACCAACGTTGTGTATAAATATCAGAGGAATGTTACTCATTTGGACTCACTCATCTCATCACATCTCTCTATCTCTACTGCACAGAAAAGAGTCTCTTCTCTACTGCGCGGAAAAGGGTCTCTCTCTCACACATGTGAAGCCGGAAGCTGCCGAAACTGAAGCTGCAGCTGTAGAAGTAAAGATTTACCTACGTGTACTAGAATATCTCCTCATATAAACTATGTTGTAGGTTCATCTAAACCTCCTTTGAAAGCCACAACTTTTGGTGGTGAAATCAAGTCAATCCGACGGATGGTTTGCAAGATATCAACTGCCCTAGTTTGAAGCCGGAAGTTGCCAAAACTGACACTGCAACTGCAGAAGTAAAGATTGACCTAAATAGACTAGAATATCTCCTAATATTAACTATTCTATAGGTTCATTTGAACCTCCTCTAAAATTCCCAACTTTTGGTGGTGGAATCAAGTCAATCCGACAGACGGTTTGCAAGATTTCGAATGCCCTAATTTGAAGCTGGAAGTTGCCAAAACTTAAGCTACAACTATAGAAGTAAAGATTGACCTACGTGGACTAGAAGATCTCTTCATCTAAACTATGTTGTAGGTTCATTTGAACCTCCTCTAGAAGCCACAATGTTTGGTGGTGGAATCATGCCGATCCGACGGTCGGTTTGTGAGATATCATCTGCCCTAGTTTGATGATGAAGCCGCTAATGTTGATGTTGCTGATCTAGGATTTGCTATTGTTGATATAAATCAGATTTATTGAACTATTTCTCTCTGCTGAATTATTGAAGATAAAAGAAGATTTGATCAAAGGGTTTCCCCACACATTGTGGGGTTTGTCCCTGGCTTGCCACCACATCTTGTATCTCTTGTCTTGGCTTGTTTTCTGTTGATCGTTTAATGTTCTATCTGCATTTTACTTTATGTACATGTGATTGCTAATCTATGGAATATAATAAGGAAAAGAAGTAAAATGTTATAAGCATAGAACATACCATAACTTAACAATGTTAAATTACAATGATTTTAAAAGATGTCAAGATGTTATATATATATATAATATATATATATATATATATATATATATATATATATATAGTTTACAATCCAATATGAAGCATGTGTGTAACTCTTTCCATTTTTATATCAAACTGACACATGAAATTTATTAATAACATAAAAATATTTCAATGTTCTTCATAACCTATATAGTTGAATTTCCATTTTAATTAAAATAATATTATATCAACTTGGTTGTTGGATAATGAAATGGGTTTTCTAGAAACCAAATGTATGACAACATAGGAAAAAAAAAAAGAAAAATGTAGAAGCAATAGCTAAGAAAGAGTGCAACAACAAGGGAAGAGACTACCTTTGGTTTGCAAGAAGTCATGAAAACAATTAGGTGGAAATTTCGCAAATGGGCTATTTTTTGGAAATTATTTGAAAAAACAATATTCCTCAATTTCATTAAAAAGTAGCATATTTTTTACATATATTTGATTAAATGGAGGAAATTTGCAAAATAATACTAATCTTAATAGTAAATTACATGTTTTTTTATTGAATAATCTCCTACATTCTATATGTATGAATTGTCAAACCAGAATAGTCGTTTGCAATATTATATATGGGAAAAATAGTAAACCTTAAAAAATATCCTATAAGAAGTCCAGTAAATCACTTCCAGGTGGGAAATAAATTACCTATAGAATCCCCAATAGCCAGAGGGTGGTGATAGTGATTCTCAGCAAATCTTGAAGGGCTGGGGTGGAGGAATTATTCTTGAAAAGGTTCCTTGGGAATTTCTGGAGGGCTTCCTTGCTATATGTTTGAGTCTCTAAGTTTCCATTGATGGTGTTGGACCCCCAAACATGTCAAGGGGATATCCATGGTAAGAAGTCCCAATTAAACCTCAGGTCGTTTGGTGTAGGAGTCCTAGAAAAGGGTCGTAAGGTAATGCCTTGATCGTGATGTCGCACATAGGCAAGTAAGATAACTCTCTGAGTAGCAACACTCATGGCAAGCAATCTCTCAGTCAAAAACCAAAATGAACTTGAGAACTGACTTGCAACATACTCAGGTGAATGATATTGAAGGTTGTGCAATTTTTGCTGGGAGGTCAGAAGATCGAATGCCAAGAATGCACAATGCAGAGTCTAGGCTGCTGGGAGACTGACTGATTGCTATAACTACTCATGCATAGTCTACTTTGGTTTCTGACTACTGGGATTGTGCAATGCGTAATTCCATCTGAGAAGGACTGTTGGCCCAGGGACAAATTTGCACAGTTTATTGGGCCAAGCAACCACTGTCCTCCAGAAATGCGCAAACAGTCCCGGAGGCCAGTGTTAGGCAGGAATGCGTGAATCTGGAGAGGAAGGTGAGCCTTCCCTCCATAGATCGCATAATGCATCCTTGGTGAAGGCAGAGTCGAGGCCAAGGTTGGCCCAACTCGTCGACGGGAAACTGAAAGCAACTAAGATAGTAAACACATGATGACACTAAGTGATAATAGAAGTGATTTCTAGTGCATGCAAAACATGAATGAAAGATTAAGAAAACATACCAATATGCATGTGGGTGAGTCACTTCTCTGGTTGGGCGAATGTCCATGCAAAAATTTCATGCATGCGACAATAGTGAGATAGAAACGAATATTGAAACAAAGCTAAGAAAAGCTAGAATACATGTAAATGACAACAAGCATTCAAAGAAATCAAGAAAACAATACTCAAATAAGCGAAAACACAAAAAAGAAATAGAAATGCACCACAAATCATGGGAAGTAGGCTTACACCAAAACAACAAAGCTAAATGTGTTGACTGCTCGTAGATGTGATGTGGGATGTCAGAGCTACAAGGTTGATGTGAGGAATGAGCTCTGCAGTGTCCGGCTGATGAGTTTTGATAACATCGAAGTTGTGATGTGTATGCCACAAATCTAGGAGAAGTGACACTTTGTGGGAGCTTTTTGAATTGCTCCTTACATGTAACCTCCAACTTCTAAACATAGATCCCTAAGACAAGGGATGCCTTTGCATGCTGCCTTGGGAGAAGCAACCTATGCATGAAAGTTTGTTTTTCTTGGTCCTGGAGGGAACGTGTCAACTGAGTTGAACATGCAAGAGGTTGTTCGACTGCTCGAAGGAAATGCACATTTCTGGCTGGGAGCTAGGCTAACTACCCAGAAGAGTTGTGCAATTTCTAGGTAGAGCAACTGACTGCTACCCAGATTTGTGCAAATTTTGGGATGTGCAACATTGCTAGGGAAATTTGCGCAAATATTGCTGGGAGTGTTGGCAGGCAGTATTACACAATCCTAGAGCCCCGCAGGCTGCTAGAGAGGATTGTGCAATTTCTGGAGGGAAGGATGGTTGCCCTCCAGAAATGTGCAATTTTCAAGGGGAGGCTGCTTAGCTTGCAGTTGGACCAATTCCAGTTGAACAACCTGTGAGGGGAATGGATCAAGCTATGATCGATAGGCTACCTTTGTGCAAGAAAGATACTAGATCTTATGAACTTGATGAAGCAAGGAAATATGCCATGAAGGTTGGAAGGGAGGCTCCAAAACAAGGCTAAGGAAAAATTTTGGAGGGTGGTTGTAGCTGATACAACACTTGGCGACACACTGGTAGAACTCTAGCTCTCTGAATGGAACTTGTTCGTGAAAAGCAATTCTAACACCTCCAGAAGTATTGTTCAGTTTTCAGCTCATCTTTCTTTTACACTAACTTGATTGTAATATGTAGCATGTGCCAAACCCTTGGTTGATTGACCCACATTCCAATCCAAGGAAACACAGTTGTTTCGATTGTGGTTGATGGGTATATAGGTGCACAAGAAGTATAGTCGTCAAAGTCTTAGTTTCATCTCTAGTGCTTCTCTACTATCAGGAAGTCTGGACAGTACCCCAATGGAGTCACATTGGAACACAAGCATGGCTCCTTTGCCAGCGAGCCTGGTCAGTTCCCCAACGGAGTTACTTGCATCACCTCCTTATGCAGGAAGCCTTTCTCTTCTTTTGCCTTATTCATTTTGAGTTTTGAGTTTTTGAGTTTTATTTTTTTTCATTTTTCACTGTGCATAACACTTATTCATTTCAGAGGTAGAAGAGGGATCTCGACTTATTGAGAGAAGAAGAGGTTGTTCCAGCAAAGAACTAGTTTATTGTATCTC
Organism: Pinus taeda; assembly: GCA_000404065.3. Lineage (NCBI taxonomy): Eukaryota > Viridiplantae > Streptophyta > Pinopsida > Pinales > Pinaceae > Pinus > Pinus taeda. Next base: position 231,605 of record APFE030007740.1, on the reverse strand, counting down.
TGACGTGCTTGTAAGGTTTTCCCCCTTGCCTTACTCTACATAATTAAGCTGACAAGGGTTAACCCAAAAAGAATCGACTAGAGAAGGTGACACTAGTTACCGTGCAAGTGTTGTGTTTACACCAAGGTTCACTTTGAATAGTATGTATTTTCCTTCGATGTATCATGGACTAAAAGTAACAAGCTCATCATACAGAGGCAAGATGACAGATAACCAACTATTTATACTTGTAAAAGCCCTCTTGTACTTTACCCAGCTTGCTTCAAGAGTCATACATGGTTTCATGCAAAACTAACCTATGAATGAAACAAGTGAATGAAATAACAATCAAAAAAGAAAAGCAAGAGTAGAAGCAAAAATGAAAGGGAAGCAAGTAAAAAAACAAGCAAGCATGCAAACAAGCAAACAAATCACGTAAGAAAACAAGCATCCAAGCAAACAAATGAAAGAAAAAACTACTTTAACTCCTACACTATGGTACATGGGCTTGATCACGTGAAGTGATACTTCCAATGTAGCCACTAGTGCATTGGTAGACCCATGTTGGTGAATGCTTGGTTTGTGAGCAACCCAATTGTTCAAACCAACAAGCCAGAAAGATATAATAATGAAGACAACCACACCTCATGATTCGAAATGCCCACGGGACATAAGTGTGTGCATGTGCATGACAAGAAGTTTTCAGACTTATCATGGTGTTGTGTGACACTACATGCAACTTTGAAGCATAAGAACACTCCTGACTATGACATGCAAGCAAATCAAAGAAACAAAGATAACTTGTGTCACACACGAGTGCTTGCAATGTAAGACTCCTCCAATGCATGAGCAATGGGATCATCTTGTTCGAGTGGAGGAAGTAAAATCTGAGTGTTAGATTTATTTTGAGTGCATACATATGAGTGATGAGGGGCCTTGAGTGTTTGAACAATTTCTTGATCAGAAGTGAAACGAAGGTCAGGACAGCGAGGGCCTGACATAACTATCAACTCGGGCTGAAGTGCCTCAACGGTCTGTGGGGTTTTGACTTCGTTGACAGGTGGATCTTCGTAGACCAGTGGCTTAGATCGATTAAAAACAAGTGAATCAACATCGTGATTAGATGATGAGGTGAAGAGATCATAGCAACAGATATTAGAAAATTTAGGATGTTGGTCATCATCCTCATGGTTTGATGAATCACAGAGGGGTAAATGAGGAGGAAGGATGTTCACTATCCGCATTTTAGGAAAAAGCAGATGAAATATCAAGTGGATTTCTAATGAATGATTGGTCCTCTCTGTTGCTGGATGATGGGCTGACATATGGTGTGGCCTGTGAAAGATCAACAATGGATGCATCTGTGGATGAAGACACACATATGAAATCATCGATGGAAGGTTCACCAATGATGTTAGGAAAGAACGGAGGAGGCTCAGATAGAAGGGAGTCGTCCTTCATCGAGTGTTGATGCTCAAGCTCCCACTGATATTCTTCATTAATGATAGCGCATGTTGGGTGTGCAACACCAACTTCATAAATGGGTTGTTCCTTGTTCAAAACATGTGAAGAGACCATAATGGATGAACACAAGACAACATCATCTAGAGGAACACTCAGGTGCAAAGATGGAAGTCGCATAAAATAATTCATATGAGGACTTGAAGGAATCACAACCAAATCTGCGCGAAAATTGGGGGAAGTGATGTTTGGAGAGTGTGAAGGATGAACAGGTGTGTGAGCATGATCCCCAACATCAATGGGAAGTGGTGGAGTTGTTGAATAAGAGGAAGGCATACAATCAGTTGAGATAGTGCCTGCTTCCACATGAGATTGCACAGCTCCGTCAACCAAGAATGTTGAGCAAGTTTGATCTCAAACTTTCTCTTGGGATGGCATATTTCTTAAAGTAGTACTCGAACCAGACACAAAGATAAGAAAATTGCATCTAGATCCTCGAAGCTTAAAACTGTAAGTCATGGAAGCGCTACCAAAAATCAATAATGGATTCATGTGGAGCCCTCTATTGCTATAACAGTTTTTGGTCAAGATGGTCTGGATCAAAATGATAGAACGTATCTTTAATAAGGTCACATAAGTTCTCAAATGAGTGCACGGTGTCAGTTGGTATGTTGAGACCGCAACGAAATGGAGATTCGCGAAGTGTGTATGCAAGAAACAGACCATCTTGTTCATCAAAAAACTCATCTTCCTCATGAATCATGGAAAGAAAGTTATGTAAGTTCTTAGGCCAGGACACTTCGCCTTCACAATCATACATGTGAGTGGATAAGAGATCGTAAAGATTCCCTAAGATGGAGACATATTCACGATTCGAAAAACACCTTGGGGGAAGAAGAGTGCAAGAATCCATCAAAGGTATGCAAAGGTTCAAAACTAGATGAGAGGACATAACTTGTCATCGGGCCCTCCTTCTTGTGCCAGAAATGTTGACAGTGTTGGACTTGCTAACATGTCAAGGGGATCTCCCTAGTAAGAAATCCCAATTAGACCTTAGACCGTTTTATGTAGGAGTCCCAACAATGGGTCATAAGGTAATGCCTTGACCGCGATGTCGTAGAGAGGCAAATAAGATAACTCTGTTTGTAGCAAGGGTGTGATTGATGCACTGAGTCAAGGAAGGTGTATGAGAGGTTTTAACACTTTCAAGGGAGGAGAAGGTGAAGGTGAGTTCTAGGTTGAAATGGATCACTCCCAACATGGCTAGGATCACACAACACAAAAGGACATACACAACTTCCGGTGGAGAAGTCCACTTGAATGTGGCAGTCACATCATACAAGGTAAGATAACACGTAAAACACTCATGGATTAGTACGAGACGATTGTGACAGTTGTTACAACAAGGTTCATGTGAAATGTCTGTCTAATTTTCGATAAAGAAGTTAACATGGACAATGACAACATTAACAACATATACAACACATTAACAACAAGATTCATATAATTGCATGTGAATCAGTTCATACACAAGTACGTAAGTTAAACAACATATATCATTAAGGAAACTAGAGCAATCCAACAACAATAACAACATATGCATGAAAATATCTTGGCTCTTATTACACAAAGAAGTGTAAGTCTCAATCATACAATACATCCATGTAAAACTGCTAGCCCCAACATTGGAACATTACAACCACATCCACCTGCTCCTCCAAAGAGATGTATTAGCTCTGTGTAGTGGAGAAGCCAAGGCACGTTACAATACTATCCAAGCCTTCTTAAAGATAGTCTTAGCATAATCTTGGCTGAACAAAAGCCTCTATAATGAGTTGTTGGGGACTATTTATAGCAAAGGGTGGGGTGACCCTTGACATTCCCCTTTGTGACAGTTCAACTAACCTCATTACTCTTCACCTACTCTATGATTGTTACGTCCAACCATTGACACTTGACTTACACTTGACATGACTCAACATTACAATGCACATGTACACATGTGAGACAACATGGCTTGAGAAAGCCTTGCTAGACATCACTAACACTCAGTCTGCTGTGATGAGACCAACTCTTTGACATGCTTGTGATGGTGAAGGTGGTGATTTGATGCCAAGCTTGGTCATCCGTGGTGGTGTGTATGCACCTCATGGTGACATCCTACTAAAGCAAACTCTTGCCCCTGTTGTAACCGGTGCATTGGTTCGACCCCTTCATCTAAATCGTCTGCTAACATGTGCATGGTCTTCTTGAGTACGGTTGAATTTGCAACACACTGATGCAAAATGTCCATGCTGATATTCAATTGTGTGCTGGTGGTCATGCGAATCAACCTACCAAAGTACATGTTCAACTCTAGTTGGACTTGCTTCTTGTCATTGGCTTGGTGAGTGAGTTGAATGGGTTGGATTTCATGTTCGTGCACAATGACATGCATGCTTTTGAATCCCTTGCATGAGATCACAAACACTGCTCACCATGTCTGCTCCATGTTAGTTGTTGGGATGGATCTTTAACTTGTACAAGCGTAGTTTCATTTGTGAGTGCATGATGTGCCCATTGCTGTTCTTGATCCTGCTACAACTCATTTGCCTATCTGTGCAGCTTCATGTTCTTCCTTGAGTTGTTGCTTTAGCACATGAAACTCATCCTTTGTTACATTTTCTATCTTCACACGATCTTCATGTCATGCCGTCGCCTCATAGTCAGAGTCTCCAAAGTTGTTTTCATCATCAATGGATCTCCTTAAGCTTACAAGTTTGTTCTGCCTTCGTGTTGTCAACAACTCTCCTCTCACATTCATTGCATTTGGTATGATGTCTTTAGCTACTATTCATGATGCTACTACTATCATATCTTGATGTCCTTGTCTATGAACAATTTGATGTCTTCGTGGGTAGGCAAGTCCATAAATACTTGATCGACTACATCCCCAAGTGTACTCTAAATGGTGTCTTCATCTCTGCTCTCTTGGAAACCATTGTACCTGTACTGCTGAGAGGCAGATGAATGCCTGCGATACTTGGATACATGGAAACACTCATGGTAAGCAATCTATTATTTGAAAACCAAAATGAACATGAGAACTGACTTACAACATACCTGGGTGAATGATCATGAAGGTTGCATAATTTCGACCAGGAGGTCCAGAGATTGACTGCCAAGACTGCACAATGCATAGTCTGGGTTGCTGGGAGACTGATTGGCTGTTGGAATTGAACAATGGATATTCTAGTTTGGCTATTGACTGCTGGGATTGTGCAATGTGCAATTCCACCTCGGAAGGACTGTTGGCCCAAGGATCAATTTGCGTAATTTCTTGGGCCAAGCAACCACTTTCCTCCTGAAATGTGTGAAACAGTAATGGAGGCCAATGATCGGTAGGAATGTGCAAATCTAGAGAGGAAGGTGAGCCTTCCTTCCCCAGATTGCACAATGCGGCCTTGGCAAAGATAGAGTCTGGATCAAGGTTGGTCGGACTCCCCGATGGGAAACTGAAAGAAACTAAGACAATAAGTGCATGGTGACACTAAATGATAGCAGAAGTGATTGACAGTGCATGCAAAATATGAATGGAAGATTTAGAAAACATATCAACATGCATGTGGGTAAGGCAGTTCGCCGGTTGGGCGAACATGCATTCAACAGTTTCATGCATGCGATAACAATGAGATAACAATGAAAACTAAAATAGAACTGGGACAAGATAGAATACATGTAAATGACAACAAGCATTCAAAGAAATCAAGAAAACAATACTCACACAAAAGATAACACAAAAACGACAGAAATGCAGCACAAGGCATGGGAAGCGGGCTTACCCCAAAATAACTGAGTTGAATGTGCCGAATGCTCCTAGATGTGATGTGGGATGTTAGATTTGCAAGGTTGATGTGAGGAATGATCTCTACAGTTTCTGACTGATGAGTTTTGATAGCATCGAGGTTGTGACACGCATTTCACGAATCTAGGGGAAGCGACACTTGGTGGGAGGTTTCTGAATTTCTCCTTGCATGTAACATGCAACTGCTAAACATAGATCCCTAAGACAAGGGATGCATTTGCATGCTTCATTGGGAGAAGCAACTTATGCATGCAAGTACGTTTTTCTCGGTCCTAGAGGCAACCATTCAAATCAACTGCACATGCAAGAGGTTGTTCGACTGCTTGAAGGAAATGCGCATTTCTGGCTGGGAGCTGGGTGTTGAGTGTGGAGCCTGATTATCTTCTTTATTTAGAGGTATCACTGCATTGGACCCCAGTTCGTAATGTGGTGGAAACACCGCCCGTAATATTTGTGCTGCAAGGGGGGTCTAGGGGAGGGTGACAATGATCTTTAGGAGCCCCCCTTGCTGGTAAAATGTTGTAATTTCGTAGTCAATCTGGGTCATTGATTAGGCAGAGATATGATGTTAGAAGTTATGTTTAATTTAGGGTATTTTCCCCTAGAAGGCAACCCCTCGCTATATATGAGGGAATTGTATTGCGTCTATGTATATCTGTATTCTGAGTAAGAAAAAGAGAGGACAATGTGTGAGGGAGAAGAAGGAATTACAACGAATCTGTTGTAGGTTGTATCTCTTTAGTTTGCTAGATAATATAAAAGGAAAGACTGGTTGTTTCCCATGGACGTAGCCCAAATTGGATGAACCATGTATATCAGTGTCTCTCTTGTTTTATGTGTTTATATTTATGCAATATATTTTATGTATTCCATTTCTCTGCAATATATAATTTTCTAATAGGTGTGAAGGATGAATAGGTGTTTGAGCATGATCCTCAACATATTTGGGTAGTGGTGGAGCTGTTGAATAAGAGGAAGGTGGACAGTCAGTTGAGATAGTGCCCACTTGCACATAAGATTGCGCAGCTCCATCAACGAAGAATGTTGAGTGAGGCTTGATCTCAAAATTTCTCTTGCGATAGGCAGATTTCTTAAGGCAGTACTTAAACCGTTCCCAAAGATAAGAACATTTCATTTGGCTCCTCAGAGCTTGGAATTGCAAGTCACAGAAGTGCTGCCAAAAATCAATAATGGATTCATGCGGAGCCTTTTGTTTTTATAACAATTTCTGGTCAAGATGGTATGGATCAAAATGATAGAACGTGTCTTCAATAAGATCATAGAAGTGCTCAAATGAGTGCACAGTGTCATCCGATAGGTTTGAGCACCCAACGAAATGGAGATTTACGAAGTGTGTATGCAAGCAGAAAACCATCCTGTTCGTCAAAAAACTCATCTTCCTCATGAATCATGGAAAGAAAGTTATGTAAGTTCACAGGCCAGGACACTTCGCCTTCACCATCATACGTGTGAGTGGACAAGAGATCGAAAAGCTTCCATGAGATGGAGACATCTTCACGATTCAAAAAACACCTCAGGCAAGAAGAGTGCAAGACTCCATGAAAGATATGGAAAGGTTCAAACTTGGATGAGAGGACACAGCTTGTCACCATGCCCTCCTTCTAGCGCCAGAAAGGTTGACTGTGCTAGACCTACCAACATGTCAAGGGGATCTCCCCGGTAAGAAGTCCCAATTAGACCTTAGACTGTTTGGTGTAGGATTCCCAACAGTGGGTTGTAACGTAATTCCTTGACCACGATGTCACACAGAGGCAAGTAAGATAACTCTCTCAGTAGCAAGGGTGTGACTAATGCAGTGAGTCAAGGAAGGAATATGAGAGGTTCTAACACTTCGAAGGGAGAAGAAGGTGAAGGTGAGTTCCAGGTTGAAAGGGACCAGTCTCAACTTTGCTAGGAACACATAACACAAAAGGACATGCACAACTTCCGGTGGAGCAGTCCACTCAAATGCGATAGTCACATCATACAAGGTAAGATAACACATACAACACTCATGGATCAGTCCAAGATGAGTGTGATGGTTGTTACAACAAGGTTCATGTGAAAGGTCTGTCTGACATCTGACAGATCAGTCAACATGTATGGTGACATCATTAACAACATATACAACACGTTAACAACAAGATTCAAATAATTGCATGTGAATGAGTTCATACACAAGTACGTAAATTAAACAACATATATCATTAAGGCAACTGGAGTAGTCCAACTACAATAACAACATATGCATGAAAATGTGCTGGCTATTATTATATAAATAAGTGTAAGTATCAATCATACAATACATCCATGTAAACCTACTAGCCCCAACAATGGAACATTACAACCACATCCGCCTACTCCAAAGAGATGTACTAGCTTTGTGTAGTGGAGAAGCCAAGGTGCATTACAATATTGTCCAAGCCTTCTTCAATATAGTCTTAGTATAAGCTTGGTTTAGCAAAAGCCTCTACAATGAGTTATGAGGGACTATTTATAGCAAATGGTGGGGTGACCCTTGACATTCCCCTTTGTGACAGTTCAACTACCCTCATGACTCTTCATCTACTCTATGAGTGTTACATCCAACCATTGACACTTGACTTACACTTGACATGAATCAACATTACAATGCACATGTAATCATGTGAGAAAACATGGATTGAGAAAGCCTTGCAAGACATCACTGACACTCAGTCTGCTGTGATGAGACCAACTCTTTGACATGCTTGTGATGGTGAACGTGGTGAGATGATGCAAAGCTTGGTCGTCTGTGGTTGTGTGTATGAACCTAATGGTGACATGTTTCTGAACCAAACTCTTGCCTCCATTACAAGCGGTGCATTGGTTCGGCCCCTTCACCCAACTCATCTACTAACATGCATATGGTCTTCTTGGGTATGGTTGAACCAGCAACACACTGATGGATAGTGTCTGTGTTGATCGTCAAGTGTGTGTTGGTGGTCATGCACATCAACTTGCCAAAGTACATGTTCATCTCGAGTTGGACTTGCTTCTTGTGTACACCTTGGTGAGTGTGTTGAATGGGTTGGATTTCATGTGTGCGCACAATGACATGCAAGATGTTGAATCCCTTTCATGCAATCACCAACACTACTCACAATGTCTAGCCGATGTTAGCTACTGGAATGGATATTTAACTTGTATGAGTGCAGTTTTATCCATGAGTGCATGATGCGCCCACTGCTATTCTTGATCTTGCTACAACTCATTCGCCTATCTCTGTAGCTTCATGTTCTTCCTTGAGTTATTGCTTTAGCACATGCAACTCCTTCTTTGTTCCATTCTTTGTCTTCGCATGATCTTCATGTCATGATGTCACCTCATAGTCAAAGTCTCCAAAGTTGCTTTCATCATCAATGGATCTACTTGAGCTTGCAACCTTGTTCCACCTCTGCGTTGTCAAAAACCCTTCTCTTGCACTCATTACATTTGGTATGCTATATTCAGCTGCTGTTCATGATGTTTCTCATTGTGATTTTATTGTTGTCATATCTTGATGTCCTTGTCTACGAACAACTTGATGTCTTCGTGGGTAGGCAAGTCCATCGACACTTGATTGGCTGCATCCCCAAGTGTGCTTTGAACGGTGTCTTAATCTCTAATCTCCTGGAAACCATTGTACCTATACTGCTGAGATGCAAATGAATGCCTATGATACCTTGAGACATGGAAAAACTCATGGCAAGAAATATGTCAGTCGAAAACCAAAATGAACATCAGAACTAAATTGCAACATACCTGGGTGAATGATCATGAAGGTTGCGCAATTTCCATCAAGAGGTTGGGAGACTGACTACCAAGACTACATAATGCATATTCTAGGTTGTTGGGAGACTGAATAACTATTGGAACTGGGCAATGCACTGTCCAGTCTAGCTGCTGATTGTTGGGATTGCATAATGCACAATTCCACCGAGGAAGGATTGTTGGCTAAGGGACATATTTGGGCAATTTCCTGGGTGAGGAAACCACTATCCTCTAGAAATATGCAAAATAGTCCTGGAGGTGAGTGCTGCGTAGGAATTCACAAATCTAGAGAGGAAGGTGTGCCTTCGTTCCCCATATTGAGCAATTTAGCCTTGGTGAAGGCACATTCCGGGCCAAGTTTGGCTCGACTCATTGATGGGAAACTGAAAGCAACTAAGATAATAAATGCATGGTGACACTAAGTGATAGTATAAGTGTTTGATAGTGCATGCAAAACATGAATGAAAGATTCAACAAATAGATCAACATGCATGTGGGTGAGGCAATTCACTAGTTGGACAAACATCTGTGCAATAGTTTCATGCATGCAATAGTAGTGAGATAGCAACAAAAACTGAAACTGAGATAGGAAAAGTTAGAATACATGTAAATGACAGAAGCATTTAAAGAATCAATCAAACAATACTCACACAAGAGAAAACACAGAAAGCGACAAAAATGCAGCACAAGGCATGGGAAGCAGGTTTACCCCAAAATAGTTGATTTGAATGTGCTGACTGCTCCTAGATGTGATGTGGGATGTTAGAGCTACAAGGTTTATGTGAGGAATGAGATCTACAGTGTCTGATTGATGAGTTTTGATAACATCGAGGTTGTTATGCGCATGACACAAATCTAGGGGAAGCCACACTTGGTGGGAGGTTTATGAATTACTCCTTGCATGTAACCTCCAACAGCTAAACATAGATCCCTAAGACAAGAGATGCCTTTGCATGTTGCCTTGGAAGAAGCAACCTATGCATGCAAGTTTGTTTTGCTCGGTCCCCGAGGGAACTGGTCAAGTCAATTTCACATGCAAGAGGTTGTGCGACTGCTTGAAGGAAATGCTCATTTCTGTCTGGGAGATGGGCTAACTGCCCAAGAGATTTTCTCAATTTCTGGGCAGATCATCTAACTGTTGCCCAGATTTGCGCAAATTCTAGGATGAGCATCCTTGCTGGGTAAAGTTGGGAAAATCTTGCTCAGATTGTTGGTAGGAAAGATTGCATAATCCTGGAGCCAATTAGGTTTCCAATGAGGATTGCACAATTTATCGAGGGAAGGTTGGTTTCTGTCCAGAAATGCACAATTTTCAAGGGGAAGCTACTTAGCTTGTAGCTGGACCAAGTCCGGGTGAACAACCTATGAAGGGAATGGATCGAGCTGCGACCGACATGTTTCCTTTGTGAAAGAAAGACATTGAATCTTGTAAACTTGATGAAGCAAGGCAAGATGTTGTGAAGTTTGGAAGGGAGGCTCCAAAATGAGGCTAAGGAAAAGTTTTGGAGGGTGATTGTAGTCGCTACAACAATTCCTTGTGTTTTTTTTTCTTGCAACTCAGTTGGAGGGTGGAGGTAGAGATGCCTCTAGAGTCCCTAAATTAACTGAATATGATGCTCAATCTTTTAAGCAAAAGACCCCTAAATCTCTGGAATCCAGCTACGGGAGGTGATAACTACTAGTGAGGACTGACTCTAGCTATCTATGCTTGGGTGGACAGTCATAGTCTCAGACTTAGTTTCCAAGAACTAATAAGGTAAGTGTTTCTCATGTGTTTCCTATGTTAATGAATGAGCCTTGTATTTCTAGTGTGAAGTTATTTCATTAGTACACAAGTCATGGATGAGTAACTCTTATTTATATAATTGACTAGTGTGTTGTGTATTATTTTGAAGGCATTGTAGTGTGTGAGAATGATGGCTAAGCATGAAAGTGTCAAGTTTATGTTGCACTTGTGCATGACTAGTTCATGATTACCTCTAATATAGAGGAAATGATGTTTTGATGCATATTACTCATAATTGTGGCTTTACATCGATGATCCTAGGTAGGGGATTTGAATATAAATGCTCATCTTGATATTGTTTTTAAGAATAATAGTTGATATTCTGTGATTGAAATATTTAAAGCTCTAAAGTATGTTTCTTTAACACCATGGTTCTACAAAAGTGCATCCTTACCTAAATTTAAATGAAAATGCCTTATTGAATGTTGTTGCATGAGGTTTGGTTGGTTTTCTCAAGCTTGAAGGTTTAAACATTTTGATGGAAGGTACTGATTGCATGTCTTTGTACATAGGTTCCTTCATGCACAGTTACGTAGGTAAATACATCTATGTGAGTGCAGGGAGAACTTGTTAAGAGAATTGTGTGTTTGAACACTCAGAACCTTGTATAATTGTGAATTATTGAAGCTCTCTGTGTGCGACAAAGATATGAAATATTGTAATTTCCCATCAAAGTGTTGATTAAGCCTCCATGTAAGCCTGAGAGATTGGTGGAACTGGTGGTGGACATGCACCATGTAAACATTGAGTGCATGTTGTGTGTAAGACCGTTAGCTGTATGGTGGCGTACTTAAGTTGAAATTGAGGATATTGGCTAAGTCTCTTGAGTCTAGTAAAGAGTACTAAAGCACTTATTTCAACCTACTATGGTGATAATTCAAGTGGAAGAGTCTCTTATAAAACCACTAGGTTCAACACAACGTGGTGAAATAAAACATAGTGAAATTATGTGCTATGTATAGGGAAAGGGGTGAATTCTTCTGAAAATCACTAGATTCAAGAACATATATATAATATCAATGGAACAAGTTTTGGCAAAAACCACCATGGTCAAGTTGGTGTGTAAATCCATCACAAATGGCTCATGTCGAAGGCCTATTTCATTCCCTTAATCTTAAACTTTGTGCAGTCATGACATAATTTTATTAGGCCAAGTAAGGTTTGGCTTTAACGAAAAATGCTAGCCATAAAACCTAATAGCCTAATCGATGTAATGCTAGTAGAACAAGTGATATAGATTGAACAGTCGAGGAGATCAACAGTTGAGTGAGGACTTAGGATTATGTAAGCCCAAAGGGGTCACATCCCAAAATCCATTCAAAAGCCACACAAAAGGGAAGAGCTAGAATGATAAAGGCTATTTTGAGTTGGCATAGATGTCAAATTGATGCCAGTGATAACCAATAAAAGGCCTTGATAATACTAGGGAAAGGGACCACTAGAAAATATAAGCCTGGAGGGTAAATCCTAGGAGAATAGAGAGGAACACAAAACAAATAAAGTGGGGTGACATAATCCTGGGCTGCCATGGAAGAAACAATATCACTACATCCAAGCCATTGGTGCAGATGAGAAGACCCACAACGGGTCAGCCTAGAGGGTCAACCCCGGAAAAATCATCAAGCACACATAATTATGTTGGCTGGGTAATGGAGCCTGGGAGACTGGAAGAGTTCTAAAAGTTAATGAACTTCCACAATGGTTGGACAAACCATATATTTATATTCATATAGGTTTCATTTTATTGCAAAGTGTGGGGTGTGTGAACCAAACCCATGAACATATTAGAAGTTAATAATTAATTTCCATGTGGAGCTAGAGTTAGCCAAGGGGATATGGCCACATGGATGTTGCATGGGAAAAGAATGTGATGTGGCACACTTTAATTCATTGGATTGTAATGGTCACATCTTCTCATCCATAGGTTGAATTGAAGAAACATTTTACATCACCATAACTATCTCGATGAGATGAATTCTATGGTAATTTAAAAATCAAGCTTTAAGTCAGTCAGAAAGAGAAATTTTTAGACCCCATTTCTATAATAGAACCTTAGATCTTGGTTCAACACTGTAACCGCCACCTCTTAATCAGGGTTATGGTGAGGATTAAGAGGGGGTTGTTACAAGGTGGTATCAGAGCATCTGGGTTCGAAACTTGGACTAGATGGGATTTATCATGGGAAAATGAAGGTAGGGTTCTTACAAGGGGTTTCATATTGATTTTTTTTAGAGATTAACTAAACAAATGTTTAGGTGTTAAAATCCAGTTAATTTATGTTTCACTGACTTAGTTACTCCATGATTTTCCTTTGTAGTGTGGAATAACAATTGGCATGTTTCAATGTGATTGATGAGATAATAATTGTGTTCAAAAATGTATATTTGTGGACTATGCACACTTGTGTATCAATAATTTGTTGATTCTATAACATTATTATACTGATATGGATTGTTTGTTTCAGCCAAGGTTTTCCATAATATTTCTACAAAAGCAGGATCATGGACATGAATTATTTTCATTTACTTATATGACTATGTCTCTGAAAATTACGTGTGAATGAAAAGATATAACGTAAGTAACATCATATGAGGACCATCCAACATAGAAGAGGGTGGTTCATTATAGACCCCGATGAAAAAATAAATGATCAACAAAATCGTAGAATAGAGTTTAGACTGAACATCTCACATGCATGAAGGAGTAAGGACAAATAAAGAAGAAATATCAATTAGCCAAGTGGGAGGGAGAAACTATTTTGATTGGATTGGTACCTTGAAGAGTTTAAGGGCTAAGGTAAGAATTTTTAAGGTAGATAATGAAATATTGGGAAAAGCTCAGGAGAAGAAAGTTGAATTCAATTCAATCATCTTGCAAATCCTCTCAGGCTTACAGAAAAAGAAGAAACATGAGTTGATATAAAGTCGTAGAGGCAATATAAGCATTTGGGAATCAACAGAGAAGAAAAATGGAATAGATGGTAACACATCCTGAAAGAGGCATAGGTAGGAGAGTCAAGATAGAGGGAAGGGAAGTGGACCCCTGAGTACCCCATGAGGAATAACTAACACTTATGTGCACCACTCTAGTAGATATTCCAACTCTCATACCAGGAGGCACCATCATCACTCTCACCATCATCATAATCATAGAAAAATGAAAGAAAAGGATTATATTCCCAAGTAATTTAAGAAATACAATCCATGCACATTTAATGGAGTCATGAGGAAGGTTGAAGATGTAGAAGCTTAGATACTGGGTATGAAGAAATTCTCCAGGATCCATGATTCTTTTGAAAACATGAAAGCCAATATTTCCACCTATAACTTAATAGGAAAAACAAACATATGATGGGAATATCTAAAAAATGACTGAGGTATCGTTGAATAGAAGCTGACCTGGTGTGAGTTCGAATATCTCATCAAAAAGTAAGTATTTATCAAAGTGATACTATGACATTAAAGAAAAATTATTCTATAAGCTCAATATTAGACAAATGATGGATGGTGAGTATGTCATTGAGTTTTTGGAATTGTTAATATATGTGCCATATCTTAGATATGAGAATGTCATGATTCAATGATTCATCAATGGGATTCCTATGATGTTCAAAGACTTAATTGAATTGCTGGAACCTCAGACCCTTAATGATGTGCCATTCAGAAATTGAAACATTGCTATGAGTAGGAAAGGTGTAGGCCCAAGATCAAAAGTGACTAGAGAGTAAAGAGAAATGTTGAAATAAAATGAAACGACCTAAGAAAACTATGGAAAGAAAGGAAGGAAGACTCCCAGCCAAAGGAAATTGGTTTCAGCCAAAAAATTGGTTAATTTTCCGAATGTAATGCACACCAGCTGATAGAAGAAAAACACACAACTGAGATAAAGGTGAAAATTATTGTGTGGTGAAAACCACCGTATTTCCCACATCAAAGGAACAAAGTGCCTAATATTTATAGTGCCTAGGAAGCCTGCATAGTGGGGGACATGGCTCAAATCTTGCCCATAATTTATGTATTCGTAAACAATCACTAGGAATACCACCAAGCATCCATCATTGAGATGGAAGGCAAGTTATGTGATCAATTTATTTCCATTTTAACTGACCACGGTTGTAATTACAACTATGTTGGCCCACATCTTGTGGAAATATGCAAATTGACTAAGGAACGACAAAAAAAACCATGGTCGGTTCAATTGGAAATGGAAATGAAGAGAAGAATTAGTCACTGGGTGAAATCGTGTGCATTTGAGCTCAAGTTCATGGCCATAAAAACACATTTAAACATGCTACAATTGGATGAGTATAACATATTATTGGGCATGGACTGGTTGTACATGTAAAAAACCAAAGTATATGGTTTTGGGAAGAAATCAAATGCTTGGATTATGTTGGGAAAAGGAGAACATTACAAGGAAAGCAAAAACCAATCTCACTCAAAATAAGCACAAAAATGTAGGCTAAACACAATTGTTGGAAGGGTTGTAAATTATTTGCTGTGCAAATATCCAGTAATAAGGAAGCTAATGACAACACTGGGCAAGAAGAAATAAAAATACTAAAACAATAAGTATTGTTGAAAAAAACAAGGATGTGATTCCCGTAGATATACCTAGGTTACCTCCTCATAGGGAAGTCCATTTCTCTATTTAATTGGTTCATGGAGCAACACCAACATCTAAATCATCATAGCAAATGAGTACGCCGAAGCTAGTTGAGTTAAAATTGCAGTTTAAAGAGATGATTAATAAAGGTTACATATGGCCAATTGTTTCATCGTGGGGAGATCTAAGAATATTTTTGAATAAAAATGATGGGACACTTTGAGTCTCTATTGATCACAAACAGTTAGATAAAGTAAACATTAAAAATTAGTATTTGTTGCCACAGATTGATGATTTATTCAATTAATTAAGAGGAGCAACAATATTCTCCAAGATTGATTTGATGCTTGGATATCATCAAGTGTGTACCAAAGAAGAATATATTCATAAAATTGGTTTCTAGACAAGATACATGCACTATGAGTTTGTAGGTGTGCCCTTTGGGCTTAGTAACACCTTTGCTACTTTCATGTGTCTAATGAATAGTGTGTTGTGTCCCTATTTGGACAAATTTTTCATTGGTTTTGTTGATGACATATTATTGTATTCAAGATGTAGTAGACCTAGGGGGATAATATGGGGTATAGAGGGAGGTATCGAAGGGAATAATATAATGTAAGGATGATCAATAAATGGGCCATAATAAATAAAGTGGTTAACCCACATTATGCATGGGGCCACAAGTAGTTAGGAAATAATGCGATAAGCCCATAGTATTTGATGTATGGTATTGAGAGACCCATGGTAATTACCTATGGTATTGTATGTATGAAGCCTATATAGAGGCTAGAGAATCTCCATTGAGGGATGACAAGGATTATTGTATTGACAAGAATATGGCTTATGGAGTGATATCCTTCCTTAAGGAGTAGTTGTATGGTCTTACCCTACCTCAAGGTTTATGATTAATAAATATCTGAAGATTTTATATTTTGTTCTTGTATTTCTATTGGAATTACTTGCATCTATTAGGAATATTTATTACATCTTGAATGTCGATTATTAATACTTGGAAAAATGGTAACCGGGCCATTGTACCAGATGTGACTCCTACACTAAAAGATCCCTTGAATCTTGGTGGGTCCAACACCATCAACATATTTATAGTGCCCAGGAAGCCCGCATAATGTGTAACGTGGCTCAGAACTTGCCCATAATTTATATATTCATGAACAATCACCAGGAAGACCACCAAGCATCCATCATTGAGATGGAAGGAAAGTTGTGTGATCAATTTATTTCCATTTTAACTGACCTCGGTTCTAATTACAACTATGTTAGCCTAGAACTTATCAAAAGATGCAAATTGACTAAGGAACGACACAAAAAACCATGGTCGATTAAATTGGAAATGGAAATGAAGAGGAAAATTATTCATGAAGTGAAATCATGTGCATTTTGACTCAAAGGAATGCCCAAAACAACAAATTTAAACATGCTACCATTGGATGAGTATAACATATTATTGGGCATGGACTGGTTGTACATGTACAAAACCAAAGTGGATGGTTTTGGAAAGAAATTTAATGCTTGGATGATGTTGGGGAAAGGAAAACATTACAAGGAAAGAAAAGACAAATCTCACTCAGAATAACCATAGCAATGTAGGCTAAACACAGTTGTCACAAGGGTTGTACATTATTTGTTGTGCAAATATACATTAAAAAGGAAGCTAATGATAACGACGAGCAAGAAGAAATAAAAGTAATAAAAAAATATGTATTGTTGCAACAATATAAGGAAGTGTTTCCCATAGATATACCTGAGTTACCTCCTCATAGGGAAGTCAATTTCTCTATTTAATTGGTTCCTGGAGCAACAACAATGTATAAAGAATCATACCCAATGAGTACGCTGAATCTAGTTGAGTTAAAATTACGGTTGAAAGAGATGGTTAAGAAAGGTTACATATGGCCGCATGTCTCATCGTGGGGAGCTCCAATATTACTTTTGAACAGAAAAGATGGGACACTTGAATATGTATTGATCACAAAAAGTTAGACAAAGTAACCATTAAGTAGTTAGGAAATAATGTGATAAGCCCATAGTATTTGATGTATGGTATTGAGAGACCCATGGTAATTACCCATGGTATTGTATGTATGAAGCCTATATAGAGGCTAGAAAATCTCCATTGAGGGATGCCAAGGATTATTGTATTGACAAGCATATGGCTCGTGGAGTGATATCCTTCCTTAAGGAGTAGTTGTATGGTGTTACCCTACCTCAAGGTTTATGATTAATAAAGATACGAAGCTTCTATATTTTGTTCTTGTATTTCTGTTTGTATTATTTGCATCTATTGGGCACATTTACTACATCTTGAATACCGATTCTTAATACTTGGAAAATTTATAAATGGGCCATCGTACCGGATGGGACTCCTACACCAAACGATGTGAGGTCTAGTTGGGACTTCATACCAGGGAGATCCCCTGAATGTTGGCGGGTCCAACACCATCAACATATTTATAGTGCCTAGAAGCCCACATAGTAGGGGACATGGCTCAAATATTTCCCATAATTTATGTATTCTTCAACAACCACCAAGAAGACCACCAAGCATCCATCATTAAGATGGAAGGCAAGTTGTGTGATCAATTTATTTACATTTTAACCGACTGTGGTTCTAATCATAGCTATGTTAGCCCACAACTTATGGAAAGATGCAAATTGACTAAGGAACGACACCAAAAACCATGGTCAGTTCAATTGGAAATGGAAATGAAGAGGAAAATTAGTCACTGGGTGAAATCATGTGCATTTGAACTCAAGGGCATGCCCACAACAACAAATTTAAACATGCTACCATTGGATGAGTATAACATATTATTGGGCATGGATTGGTTGTAGATGTAAAAAACCAAAGTCGATTGTTTTGGAAAGCAAACGAATGGTTGGATGATGTTAGAGAAAGGAAAACATTACAAAGAAAGGAAAACCTGATCTCACTCAAAATAACCAATCTCGCTCGGTATTAAGAATCTTGAATACTGATTCTTAATACTTGGAAAAATGGTCTCATGCTTGAAAATAGGATAATGAGAAACATAAGGGGTTATTTTCTGCTGGTATCTCCTTATTACAAGTTCATGGATGAATTCATCATGAGAATATCATTGTGTCTATCAATCCTAGTTGCCAACATAATTTTATCAATGTTAATTTAGCAAAACAATTACAAGTTTGAGCAAAACATATTGAAAAAACATAGGTTCATAATGAGGATGTTCAAATTTATAAAGATTTTAATATTTCTATGGATAAGTATGTGTTACATTATGATTTTTATACTTTAGATATGGATAATGTGGATGTTTTTATGGGATACCCTTGGATGGAATCCGCGGGTATTGTCAATATTAATGTGTTGAAGAAATTCATGAAGCTATGGTATAAAAAGAATAAAATTACATTGTAGGATATTTTGATTAAGAACTAGAAAGAGAATGTGGAGGTAGAAGCACAAATCTCTAACGACACTGAAACATCAAATGATGAGAATTTGATGGTCGAAAACCAAACACAGACACCAAACTAGGCACTACAAAAAGCACCAGGCACCACTCGAACAACAATAGTGGAGGAATTAATGAAAGATATTCCATCTGTTAAAGCTTCAACATATCACCAACCACATCACCTAGTAAGACAACAACAAGCAAGGTGGACAAGAATTAGCCACAAGGAAGAAAAACCCTGGACAATACATCGGGAGGTGCAACAATCCACCCATAGCACATCAACACAGAGGAACCACTAGAACCAACTTCCATCTCAAGCAAGTTAGGCGCCGACTAGATTGAATTTTCACCTTTCTCTGGGATGGCTAGATGCACGTGCATGGTATTAGTGGACTACTCTTTTGATTAGATCTTATTATTTATGTTCTTTTCATTTTTTAGGGAGGAAACATGCTTAAGGGGGGTGGAAGGTAGTATACCTAGGGGGGATAATATGGAGGTAGTTACCCAAGGTAATAATGTGATGTAAGGATAATAAATAAATGTGCCATAGTTAATAAATAAAGTGGTTAACCTGCACAATGCAAGGGACCACAAGTAGTTAGGAAATAATGTGATATTCCCATAGTATTGGATATATGGTATTTAGAGACCCATTATTATTACCCATGGTATTGTATGTATGAAGCATATATAGAGGCTTGAGAATCTCCATTGAGACGTGTCAAGTATTGGTTTTGTATTGACAAGCGATGACTTGTGGAGTGATCTCCTTCCTTAAGGCATAGTTGTATGGTGTTACCCTACCTCAAGGGTTATGATCAATAAAGATCTGAAACTTCTATATTTTTTTCTTGTATTTCTCTTGGGATTATTTGCATTTATTGGGCACATTTGCAATTTTAATGTATTTTAGGGTTAGAATATTACACAAGAACTAACAAAGAGCATGGAAAACACCTCGTTGAAGTATTACAATTGCTGAGATAGAACACGCTTTATGAAAATATTAGCGAATGTGAATTATTCCAACCATAGATACATTACCTGGGGCACATTGT
Organism: Pinus taeda; assembly: GCA_000404065.3. Classification (NCBI taxonomy): domain Eukaryota; kingdom Viridiplantae; phylum Streptophyta; class Pinopsida; order Pinales; family Pinaceae; genus Pinus; species Pinus taeda. The sequence continues at coordinate 211,634 of APFE030007740.1, read as the reverse complement.
CTCTAAGGAGGTATTATTAGGTGATCTAGAAAATATCAATGCCATCATGGAGGCCAACACCAAAGAATGTAAATGGAGTCAAATCATTAATGGGATTGGGAAGCTACTATAAGAGATTCATCAAAAAATCTCTAAGATGGGCCACCCCATTACATCCTTGCAAAGGAAAGGAAAGAAGTTCTAATGGGCAACTAAATGCGCAAAAATATTCCAAGAGCTGAAGTAGTTGCCACTAATGCACTTATATTGAGGATCACAGACCCAAATAAATATTTTTTGGTTTGAAGAAATGCTTGGAAGGAAGGACTCAGTTGAGTCTTTAGCAGAAAGGTCAAGTGGTTTACTATGAGTCAAGAAAATTAAACGAGAATGAGGTAAATTATGTGACTTATGATCTAGATTTAGTTTCCATTAATCATGCATTGAATATGTGGAGCCATTATGTCCTCGGCATGAGATTCACACTCATGATAGATCATGTTAGACTCAAATATTTATTTAATCAACCTAAGATGAATGAAAGATAGGCTAGGAAAATGGATATACTTTGCGAGTTTGAATTTGAAATTAGGTATATCACAGGCAAGGAAAATAAGGTTGTTAATGCTGTCAGTACAAGGATTCAATTGAATCACCTAGAAACTATAAGTTCTTACGAAGTGGACCTCATGGAAAGGGTAAAAAATGTGGGACAACATGATGAAAAATACTAGCAATTGAAGGAAATGTTGGAGAAAAAAGGTGAGGATGAGGAGTATCATTTCAAAAGTGATGGCCTAGTTACATTCAAGAACATAATATAAGTACCAAATAATGTTGATCTAAAGAGGCTTATATTGAGAGAGTTTCATGAGAAACCATATTTCAGCCAACTGAGATATCAAAATACTCTCATGGCCATTAAGAAGTTTTATTATTGGATTAATTTGAAGTGGGAAGTGGCTTATTTTGTTTCTAAATGCATAACATGCCAACAAGTGAGAGGTAAATGCAAACACCCATTAGTTTATTGCAAACCATTCCCATTCCAAAATGGAAGTGGGATGTAATATCTAGGGATATTATTACAAGATTACTAAGAAATTCAAGGAAACATGATGCGATTATGGTGGTTATTGACAAGTTGTGAAAGATGGCAAGCTTTGTGGCATTCAAATCCATCAACTCAACAAGTGAGGTATCTCATATTTACATAAAGGAAATAGTGAGGCTGCATGGAATTCCCAAGAATATTATCTCATATAGAGATGCTAAGTTCACTTCAAAGTTTTGGAAGGAGCTATGTGTAGTTTTGGGGACTAAAATGACATTTAGTACAACATATCATACCCAAACAGATGGGAAAAGACCCATCAATCTCTTAAATCCAGCTTCGAGGTGATAGCTGCAAGTGAAGACTGATTGCGTCTATCTATGGTTCGGTGGATAGTCATAGTCCCAGACATAGTTTCCCATAAATCATTAGATAAGTGTTTGTCATGTATTTCCTATGTTAATGAATGAGTCTTGTATATGTATTTTGAATTTTTTTCATTAGTAAACAAGTCATGGATGAGTAGCTCTTATTTATAGAATTGACTACTGTGTTGTGTATTGTTTTAAAGGCGTTGTGATAGTGTTTGAGAATAATGGATAAGAATGAAATTATTTAACATGGAGTTTCTTCTTCCTTATTGTAATATGCTAACTAAGTTTATTTCAAGCTTGCATTGCATGATGGTGTTGCAACGTGGAGTATGGAGGATTTCTATTCCTTTTATTGTTATTGACTTGGTGTTTTATATGAGGGTCCTCTTCAAGCCTTCAACAATGCATTCCTTGCTATTGAATTCTCATGGGAGTTTCAAGTTTATGTTGCACTTGTGCATGACTAGTTCATGGTTTCCTCTAATAGACACGAATTAATGTTTTGATGCATGTTATTCATGACTATGGCTTTATATTGATGATCCCAGGTAGGGGATTTGAATATAAATTCTCATCTTGATATTGTTTGTAAGAAGAATAGTTGGTATTATTGTGCTTGAAATATTCAAATCTCTAAGCATGTTTCTTTAACACAGTGGTTACAAAACAATGCCTCCTTACATGAATTTCAATGCAAATGGTTTACTTAATGTTGTTGCACGAGGGTTGGTTGGTTTTCTCGAGCTTGAATGTTTAAAAGTTTTGATGGATGGTTCTAATTGTATGCATTGGAACTTAGGTTCCTTCATGCATAGTTACGTAGGTAAATGCATACATGTGAGTGTAGGGAGCATTTGTTAAGAGGATTGTGTGTCTTGGATACTCAGGACCTTGTATAATTGCTTAAAGGTATTGTTGAAGCCATATTCATGTGGAAAATATATGAAATATAGTTATTTATCATCAAAGGGATGATTAAGCCTTTGTGTAAGCCTGAGAGATTACTGGAACTGGTGATTGACATGCACCATGTAAACATTGAATGCATGTTGTGTGTAAGACCGCTAGTTGTATGGTTGTGTGCTTAAGTTGAAATTGAGGATATTAGCTAAGACTCCTAAGTCTAGTAAAGAGTATTAAATCACTTCTTTCAACCCACTGTAGCGATAATTCAAGTGGGAGAGTCTCTTATAAAACCACTAGGTTCAACACAACGTGGTGAAATAAAACTAAGTACAAATATATGCTATATAGAGGGAAAGGGGTGAATTCCTCTGAAAACCACCAGATTTAGGAACAAATATATAATATCAATGGCACAAGTTTTGGCCAAAACCACTGTGGTTGAGGCATGGTTGTAAACCCTTCGCAAATGGCTTAGGTGAAAGCCTTATTGCATTCCTTTACTATTAACCTTTTTGTGGTCAGGGGGGAATTTTATAGGTCGAGTAAGGTTTGACTTCAAGGAAAAATTCTCGGCATAAGACCTCATAACCTAATCGATGTAATGCTAGTGGAATAGGTGACGATGATTGAGCAGTGGAGGAGATCAATAGTTGGGTGAGGACTCAGGATGAATAAGCCCAAAGGGGTCACATCGAGAAAGCCCTTAGAAATACACACAAAAGGGAAGAGCTTGGATGATAAAGGATAGGATGAGTTGGTGTAGGAATCAACTTGACACCAGTGAGAACTAGTAAAACGACGTTGAAAATACTAGGGAAAGGGCCCACCAGAGCACATAAGCCTAGAAGGTAACTCCTAGGAGTATAGAGAGGAGCACCAAAAAAATTGAGTGGGGTGACATAATCAGGGGTCGCCACAGAAGAAACAAGATCCCTACATCCTAGCCATTGGTGCAGAAGAGAAGAGCCACAACAGGTCAGCTTGGAGGGTCAACCCCAAAGCAATCATCAAGCACACACAATTATGTTGGCTAGGTAATGGAGCCTGGAAGACGGGAAAAGTTCTGGAAGTTAACAACATTCCACATTGGTTGGAGAAACCATATATATATATATATATATGCATATAGGTTGCATTTTATTGGAAAGCATGGGGTGTTGGAACCAAACCCGTGAACATATTGGAAGCTACTAATTAATGTCCATGTGGCACTGGAGTTAGCCAAGGGGATATGGCCACGTGGATGCGGCATGGGAAAGAACGTCATGTGGCACCCTCTATTTCATTGGATTGTAATGGTCACATTTTCTGATCCATATGTCAAATTGAAGAAAAAAATTTATATCACCGAAATTGTCTCGATGAGATGAATTCTATGGTAATGTCAAAATCAAACTTTAAGTGAGTTAGAAAGATATAATTTTTTAGACCCATTTCCATAATGGCATCTTGGATCTTGGGTCAACATAGTAACCACTCCATCTTAATCAAGGTTATGGTGAGGATTAAGAGGGGGCTATTATAGAGTGGTATCAGAGCATCTAGGTTCGACACTTGGACTAGATGGGTTTTATCATGGGAAAATGAAGGTAGGGTTCATGAAAGGGGTTTCATATTGATTTTTTTTAGAAATTAACTAAATAAATGTTTAGGTGTTAAAATTTTGTTAATGACTACTTGACTGACATAGTTACTCTATGATTTGCCTATGTAGTGTGGAATGACAATTGACATGTTTCACCGTGATTGATGAGATAATAATTGTGTTAAAAAATGTATATTTGTGGACTATGCATGCTTTTGTATCAATAATTTCTTGATTCTATGACATTAGTATACTACTATGGATTATTTGTTTCAACCAATGTTTTCCATAATAGTCCTACAAAAGCAGGATCACGGACATGAATTCTTGTCATTTTCTTATATGACTATGTGTGTGATAATTATGTCTAAATGAAAACACATAACGTAAGATAACATCATAGGAGTATCATCTAAAATAGAAGAGGGTGGTTCATCATAGATCCTGATGACCAAAATATGATCAACGAGATGGTAAAATAGAGTTTTGAGTGCACATCTCACATGCATTAAGGAGTAAGGACAAATGAGGAATAAATATCAGTTAGACAAGGAGGAGGGAGAAAATCTCTTGATTGGATTGGTAGCTTGAGGAGCCTAAGGGCCGAGGTTAGAAGTTTTAAGGTAGACAATGAAATAATTGTAAGAGATCGGAAGAAGCAAGTTGAGTTCAATGCAATCATCTTGAAAAACCTCCGAGAGTTACAGATAAAGAAGCAACAATAGTTGATAACAAGTCGTAGGGAGAAGATAAACCTTCAGAATCAGTAGAAAAGAAAAATGGAATAGATGGTAGCAGATCCTAAAAGAGGCATATGTAGGAGAGTGAAGATAGAGCGATGGGAAGTGTACCTCTAAGTACCCTTGGAGGAAGAACTAGCACTTATGTTCACCACTATAGTAGATATTCCAAATCTCATATTAGGAGGCACCATCATCACTCTCATCATTGTCATCATCATAAAACAAGATGAAAGAAAAGTATTATATGCCCAAGGAATTTAAGAAATCCAATTTGTGAAAATTTAATGGAGTCATGAGGAAGGCTGAAGATGAGGAAGCTTAGCTATTGGGTATGGAGAAATTCGTCAGGATCCATGATTCTTTTGAAAACATGAAAGCCATTATTTCCACCTATAAGCTAATAGGGAAATCAAACATATTCTAGAGATATCTAGAAATTTTTAGAGGTATCGCTTAAGAGAAGTTGCCCTAGTGTGAGTTTTCAAATCTCTTCAAAAATAAATATTTATCAAAGTGATACTATGACATCAAAGCAAAATAATTCTATGAGCTCAAGATGGGAGATGGATGGTGAGTATGTCATCAAGTTTCTAGAATTGTTAATATATGTGCCATATCTTAGATATGAGAAGGCCAATATTCAATGGTTTATCAGTGGGATGCCTATGATGTTCAAAGACTGAATTGAGTTATTGGAACCTCAGACCCTTAATCATTTGGCATTAATAAATTGAAACATTTCTATGAGAAGGAAAGGTGTAGGCCCGAGATCAAAAATTGACTAGAGAGTAAATGGAAACACTAAAAATAAAAATAAATGGCCTAAGAAAACCATGGAAAGGAAGGAAGGCACACTCCCAACCAAATGAAATTGGTTTCAGCCAAAAAATTGGTTAATTTTCCAAAGGTAATGCACACTAGCTGATAGAAGAAAAACAAGCAACTAAGATAAATGAGCAAATGAAATTTTTAGCATGTGGTGAAAACCATAGTAAAAGGGACTGCCCACATCAAAGGAACAAAGTGACTAAGATTTTGTTGTACCAGCTACAAAGACCTCTAAAATTTTGGCTCGCATGAAAATTTCGGAGCCTACACCGAATCTTTTGATCGATTATCCTTGGTCTCTTGTTGGTAAGCTGATCATTTCAAGCTCCCCTCCTTGATCTTAACAGTTGTCCGCGTTCTCATCTTCATGCAACATGTGTCATATTTGGGCATAGGGTTTGTCTTTTTTCATGCAAAGGGAATGTTGTCTTGCTTCAAGGGAATTATGTGCATAAAAGAGGTTGTCATCACATAGACGTGTTTCATACTCACCTCACACACTCACATCACAGAGGTTGTTGAATCAAGAAAATCATGTCTTATGTATTCTAGATGGTCTATGTTATGTTAATAAGTGTCCATGTGTGATCACAGTCAAGTCATATCAATGTTTGCATATGTTTCACTAATCTCACACTTAGCCATTTTCCCAAGCAACCTAGCCTCATCCAGCTTCCTGAAACTATGCGCTTTTCTTCTGCAAGCATCAACCTTCCTCCCTTGCCTACTGAAACCCCACAGTGTGAAAAGACACCAACCTCCTTTGCCTTCTAAAATCTTGCAGCCCGTAGAGGCCCCATCCAACATTTCTCTCCGGAAATGCATAGATCAATCCAGCTGTACTGCACTTAGAAATGCATAGAGTAGTCTTGTTGCACTGCACTTAGAAATTGCAAAGAGGTGTCCTCTAAGGACCCCTATCTCGGAGCAGTTCCTTGAGCCTCAAAACTGTGTAGTGTTTTCCAAGTTATCTTGTCTGTCTTACATGCAAAAGCTACACAGATGGGCCTCCCAGGGCCTCATCTCGGCATCAATCACTGTCCACTAAAATTGTGCATATCTACCTCTCAGTAAATATAGGAAAAGGTGACATACTGAAATCACTCCCAAGGAGTTGAGGAGAAGAAGCAAGGAACCAAGTAATGGAAAGGATCAAGACCACATGAAAACTCTGTCGAATGCATGATCATCTTGAGGGTAAGTATGGTAAGTAAAGTACATGTTTTGAAGTACACCTCTTATAGGAGTTTGTAGGACTTCTTGTCATTATCATATCACCGTGTCCTTAGTAACATGCATGTGCACAAATGTGAAAATTCATCTTATGTGTTTCTTCTACATGTCTTGCTTATTTTTCACTTGTTTCACCAACTATCGTCTTTCACCTGTTGAATTTTATGTCATGCTTGCATCCTCTTTCTAGTGATGTTGAATGTTGTGTTTGAGTTGTGTTCACTATGTAAAGATCTATCACACTCACACACGATGTTGTATGAAATGTTGTGTAAGCGTCATTGCAGTCATTCAATGAACCATCATAAGTATTACGCTTGTTGCTCACACCATCTGTCAGTCACATTGAGTATATGTTGTCTTGATGGTTTGATGTTTCTTGTCGTTGAGTCATGTTGAGTGTGTGTTCATAAGGTTGTGTATGTGCAAGTTCACTCACTCACACACAGTCATTTTGCAAAATTTTGATGACCGACTCACCCTCCAACAACCAGACCTTCATTAAGCTACATTGCATAGTTTCAACCCTCAGTGATCATGTGTTCCTGCCTAGAATTGAGCATAGCTTGAGGGTATCTCCTAGGAATCTTTCACTGCGCAATCCTAGAATCGATGCGACTAACTTCCACCCAAAATAATGCAGAAGTTGCTAAGAAAACCATTTGACTTTGCATTTATCACAAGCATATCAACCAAGCCTCCAGCTGGTCAACCAGAGAGTTTGACCAAGTAGTGACCCCAAGATTCACTCTCCAAAAAAATTACCCAAAATTTGCAAATAATTCCCACTCCACTCACTGAAGAAACTACGTAGACATGTTGGATAGACACCCTATGTTAGTCACTGCCTCCCTTAAAAAATTGCATAGTGTTTCCAGCCAATCACCTAGTCATTCAGCTTGCTGCTCACCTGAAAAATTGTGCAATTTTCATGGGAAGTGTCCCAGCTACCCAACATCCCTCTCATCTTAGAAACTGTGATGGGATGTTTAGCAGTCCAACTTTGCAACAATTCCATAGATTTTTCTAGCAGACTCCCACAACCCACTTCCAGCACCCCAAAAAAATTCACGCAATTTTTCCAAGCAAGCCTCCTGTAGCCTGTTGTTAGCTCCCTAGAGAAATTTCACAGTTTTTGCTGCCAGTCCCACCTCTGTTGCTTGCACTGCCTCCCTAAAAAAAATTGTGTAGATCTACCCTCAAGCCGAGATAGACCGCGCTGACAGTGATTGCTGATCCAGATTTTCCATCTCAATCTCATAGTGACCATTGTGCAATTTTCATTGGTAGTGCCTGGAGCCCGCATCCCAGTTCAAAATCTTCCTTGCGTAGTTTCAGAGCCTTGTCCTCTCTCTTGGTCACCTGCATTTGAAAGCGAACAATAATGCATCATGGTAGACTAGGAGATTTCTAGTTTTGATGTTGTCTCGTCATGAGTGATTGAAGATACATATACATGGATGAGACAAGATGCTACGATGAATGGGATGGACAAAGAATGTATGCGAGAAGATTTTTTCATGAATGGACAAACAAGGAATGCATGCAAGAAGATTTGTCCGTGAATGGACAAATACATGAAGCATGTCAAAGTACAAGCAAAGGAGGAACATGCACGTGAAAAAATCAAGCAAACACCAAGAACATCGAAGACTTCGCACACCTTTCGATGTAGAGATGAAGCTACAATACACCAAGAGCACATCCATCACTCAACATCACTGGAGCTTGACATGGACACCACCAAGAACATGAATATACCAGCACTGTCGTGTTGAGTCATGTGATGAGTCATCTCGGCCACATCACTACTATGGGCCATACTATTGTAATCAATGTAATGTAACATGGAAGTCCAAGAGATCCACATGTAAATTTGAAGAGTCATGTAAAGTTGAAGAGTGATGTAAGTCAAGTAGTCATGAGGGAAGTTGAACAGTCACAAGGGTCAGTTTCACCCTTAGCTATAAATACCCCTCATTTATACATGCAAAGGACTTTTCACCTTGGAACCTCCCACATAGCCTTGATAGTCTATAATATTTTCTTTGAGGAGTGAGCAGTGGCTCCAATGCCTCGCTTACGGGGTTAGTGATGTATGGTGTACTGATGTGCCTTCGAACTTTCGTTTAATTCAAAAGCCTGTTAATAGGCCAACACATTTTCACACATATATTGTAATTGTTTGTAATACTATTCTTTGAACACTTGTAATGCATGTTGCTCTAACCTGTGTTAAGACAACTGACATATTCTAGTTGTTCTAATACATATGCTTATGAATTTTTTTTGTATAAGTTGTTAACGATGTCTTTCCTATGTGGCCTACCTCATCGGACATTGGAAACAACCATTCCCATAAACTTGTTATAATGATCACTGCACTCATGTGTAATATTATGTTGGATGTTATATGTGTTATCCATTATGTGTTTTTGATTGTCACATATGTGTAGACTACTCTGCCAAAAGTTGCGCATTCATTTTTTGTTGTGAGCCTCTGACATAGTTGGGACTCTTCCCTTTCGACTAGAGTTGTGTGTCTGTGCGACAATTTCATGCATGCGACATCACTGAGATAGAAACAAATATTGAAATAGAGCTACGAAAAGATAGAATACATGTAAATGATAGCAAGCATTCAAAGAAATCAAGAAAACAATACTCAAACAAGAAAAAACACAAAAAGCAACAGAAATGCAACACAAAGCATGGGAAAAAGGCTTACCCCAAAACAACTACGCTGAATGTGCTGACTGCTCATAGATGTTATGTGGGATGTCAGAGCTGCAAGGTTGATGTGAGGAATGAGCTTTGTAGCATCTGATTGATGAGTTTTGATAACATCAAGGTTGTGATGCACATGCGACAAATCTAGGGGAAGTGACACTTTGTGGGAGGTTTCTGAATTGCTCCTTTCATGTAACCTCCAACTTCTAAACATAGATCCCTGAGATAAGGGATGCCTTTGCATGCTGCCTTAGGAGAAGCAACGTATGCATGCAAGTCTATTTTTCTCGGTCCTCGATGGAACGTGTCAACTCAGCTGCACATGCAAGAGGCTATTTGAATGCTTGAAGGAAATGCAAATTTTTGGTTGGGAGCTGGGCTAACTACCCAGGAGAGTTGTACAATTTCTAGGCAAACCAACTGACTGTTGCCCAGATTTGTGCAAATTTTGGGTTGTGTAGCCTTGCTGGGGAAATATGTACAAATCCTGCTGGGAGTGTTGGCAGGCAGTATTACGCAATCCTGGAGCCTATCAGGCTACCAGAGAGGATTGCACAATTTCTAGAGGGAAGTTTGGTCGCCCTCCAGAAATGCACAATTTTCAAGGGGAAGCTGCTCAGCTTGCAGTTGGACCAATTCTGGGTGAACAACCTGTGAGGGGAATGGATCAAGCTATGACCGATAGGCTGCCTTTGTGCAAGAAAGACACTGAATCTTGTGAACTTGATGAAGCAAGGCAAGATGCTGTGAATGTTGGAAGGGAGGCTCCAAAATTAGGTTAAGGAAAAATTTTGGAGGGTGGTTGTAGCTGCTACAACACTCGGTGACACACTGGTAGAACTCGAGCTCTCTGAATGGACCTTGTTCATGAAAAGCAAGTCTAACATCTTTGGAAGTACTGATTAGCTTTTAGCTCGTCTTTGTTTCGCACTAACATGATTGTAATATGTAGCATCTGCCAAGCCCTTGGTCAATTGACCCACATTCCAAGCCAAGGCAGTATAGTCGCTAGATCTTAGTTTCATCTCTGGTGTTTCTTTGCTGCTAGTAGGTCTAGACAGTACCCTAGTGGAGTCACATCAGAACACAAGCATGGCTCCTTTTCCAGTGAGCCTGGTCAGTACCCAAATGGAGTTACTTGCATCACCTCCCTAGGTAGGAATCCTTTCTCTTCTTTCACCTTATTCATTTTGAGTTTTTAGTTTTTGAGTTTTCATTTTTTCATTTTTTAGTGTGCATAACACTTATTAATTTCAGAGGTGGAAGAGGGATCTCGACTTATTGAGAGAAGAAGAGGTTGTTCCAGTAGAGAAGTAGTTTATTGTATCTTTGGCGTGCCTGTAATGTTTTCCCCCTTACCTTACTCTACTTAACTAAACTAACAAGGGTTAACCCAAAAACAATTTACTAGAGAAGGTGACACTAGTTAGCGTGCAATCGTTGTGTTTACACCAAGGTTCACTTAGAATAGTACACATTTTCCTTTGATGTATCATGGACTAAAGGTAACAAGCTCATAATACAGAGGCAAGATGATAGATAACCAAGTAGTGATAGTTTTACAAGCCCTCTTGTACTTTACCCATCTTGCTTCAAGGGTCATACATGGTTTCATGTAAAACTAACCTATGAATGAAACAAGCGAATGAAATAACAATCAACAAAGCAAAGAAAGAGCAAAATAAAAAACGAAAGGGAAGCAAGTCAACAAACAAGAAAGCAAGCAAACAAGCAAACAAAGCATGGAAGAAAACAAGCATGCAAGCAAACAAATGAAGCAAACACTACTTTGACTCCTACACTACGGTACATGGGCCTAATCATGTGAAGTGATACTTCTAATGAAACCACCAGTGCATTGGTAGATCCATGTTGGTGAAGGCTTGTTCTACGAGAAACCCAATTATGTGAACCAGCAAGCAATAAAGTTATAATAATGAAGACAACCACACTTCAAGATTCAAAGTGCCCATGGGACATAAGTGTGTGCATGTGCATGACGACCAGTTCACGAACTTATCATGGTGTTGTATGACACTACGTGCAACTTTTAAGCATAAGAACACTCTTGAATATGACATGCAAGCAAATGAAAGAAACAAAGATAACTTGTGTGACGCATGAGTGCTTGCAATGTAAGACTCCTCCAATGCATGAGAAATGGGATCATCTAGTTTGAGTGGAGGAAGTAAAATATGAGTGTTAGATTGATCTTGAGTGCATACAAATGAGTAATGAGGAGCCTTTAGTGTTTGAAGAATTTCCTGATTAGAAGCGAAACCAACCTCAAGACAACAAGGGCCTGACATAACCATCAGCTTGGGTTGAGGTGCCTCGATGGTCTATGGCGTTTTGACTTCATTGACAGATGGATATTCATAGACCAATCTTTGACAGATTAACAACAAGTGAATCAACACCATGATCAAATGATGAGGTGAATATATCACGACAACCAAGATCAAAAAATTCAGGATGTTCATCATCATCCTCACGGTTTGATGAATCAAACAGAGGGGTAGATGAGGAGGAAGGATGTCCATTCTATGCGTTTCAGGAAAAATCAGATGAAAGATCAAGTGTATTTCCAATGAATGATTGGTCCTTTCTATTGCTAGATGATGGGATAACAAAAGTGCTCAAGCCAGGCCACTTCGCCTTCACCATATACATGTGAGTAGACAAGAGATCAAAATGATTCCCTGAGATGGAGACATCTTCACGATTCGAAAAACACCTCAGGGGAAGAAGAGTGCAAGAATCCGTGAATGATATGCAAAGGTTCCAAACTAGATGAGAGGACACAACTTGTCATCAAGCCCTCATTCTAGCACTAGAAATTTTGATGGTGCTCGACCTGCCAATATGTCAAGGGGATCTCCCAGGTAAGAATTCCCAATTAGACCTTAGACCGTTTGGTGTAGGAATGCCAACAATGGGTCATAAGTTAATGCCGTGACCATGATGTCACATAGAGGCAAGTAAGATAACTTTGTTAGTAGGAAGGGTGTGACTGATGCAGCGAGTCAAGGAAGGTGTATGACAGGTTCTAACACTTTGAAGGGAGAAGAAGGTGAAGGTGAGTTCTAGGCTGAGAGGGATAAGTCCCAACTCGGTTAGGAACACACAACACAAAAGGACATGCACAACTTCCAATGGAGAATTCCACTCGGATGCGGTAGTCACATCATACAAGGTAATATAACACCTACAACACTCACGGAATAAACTAAGACGAGTGCGACAGTTGTTATAGCAAGGTTCATGTGAAAGGTCTGTCTAAAGTTCGATAGAGAAGTTAACATGGATAGTGGCAGCATTAATAACATATGCAACACATTAACAACAAGATTCATATAATTTCATGTGAACCAGTTCATACACAAGTACATAAGTTAAACAACATATATCATTAAGGCAACCAGAGCAATTCAACAACAATAACAACATATGCATGAAAATGTCTTGGCTCTTATTATATAAAGAAGTCTGAATCATACAATACATCCATGTAAAACTGCTAGCCCTAATAGTGGAACATTACAGCCAGATCTGCTTGCTCCTCCAAAAACATGTACTACCTCTATGTAGTGGAGAAGCCAAGGCACATTACAATAATTTCCAATCCTTCTTCAAGATAGTCTTAGCAAAAGCTTGGTTGACCAAAAGCCTCTACAATGAGTTGTTGGGGACTATTTATAGCAAAGGGTGAGGTGACCCTTGACATTCCCCTTTGTGACAGTTCAACTACTCTCATGACTCTTCACCTACTCTATGACTGTTACATCCAACCATTAACACTTGACTTACACTTGACATGACTCAACATTACAATGCACATGTACACATGTGAGACAACATGACTTGAGAAAGCCTTGCAAGACATCACTGACACTCGGTCCGCTGTGATGAGACCAACTCTTTGACATGCTTGTGATGGTGAAGGTGGTGAGCTGGTGCCAAGCTTGTTCATTCGTGGTGGTGTGTATGCACCTCATGGTGACATCTCATTGAACCAAACTATTGCCTCCATTGCAACCGGTGCATTGATTCGACCCCTTCATCCAACTCATCTTCTAACATGCACATGGTATTCTTGAGTACGGTTGAACTAGCAACACACTGATGCAAAATGTCCATGTTGACCTTCAAGTGTGTGCTGGTGGTCATGCAAATCAACTTGCCAAAGTATATGTTCATCTCTGGTTGGACTTGCTTCTTTTCTTTGCCTTGGTGAGTGTGTTGAATGGGTTGGATGGCACGCATGTGCGCAATGACATGCATTTTACTGAATCCCTTGCATGCGATCACCAACACTTCTCACCATATCTACTCCATGTTAGCTACTGGGATGGATATTTAACTTGTACAGGTGCAGTTTCATTTGTGAGTGCACAATGCGCCCATTGCTGTTCCTCATCCTACTGCAACTCATTCACCTATCTGTGCAGCTTCGTGTTCTTCCTTGAGCTTTTGCTTCAACATATGCAACTCCTTCTTTGTTCCATTCTTTGTATTTGCATGATCTTCATGTCGTGCCATCACCTCATAGATAGAGTCTCCAAAGTTTCTTTCATCATCAATGGATCTTCTTGAGCTTGCAACCTTGTTCCGCCTTCGTGTTGTTCATAACCCTCCTCTCGCATTCGTTGCATTTGGTATGATGTATTCAGCTACTATTCATGATGTTGCACTTTCTGATGCTGCTACTGTCATATCTTTATGTCCTTGTCTATGAACAACTTGATGTCTTCGTGGGTAGGCATTTCCATAAACACTTGATCAACTGCATCCCCAAGTGTACTCTGAACGGTGTCTTCATCTCTACTCTCCTAGAAACCATTGCACATGTACTGCTGAGAGGCAGATGAATGCATGCAATACTTGGAGACATGGAAACACTCATGGCAAGAAATCTGTCAGTCGAAAACCAAAATGAACATGAGAACTGACTTGCAACGTAGCAGGGTGAATGATCATGAAGGTTGCGCAATTCCGGCCGGGAGGTCTGGAGACCGACTGCCAAACTACACAATGCACATTCTAGGCTACTGGGAGATTGACTGACTGTTGGAAATGTACAATGCACAATCTAGTCTGGCTGCTGACTACTGGGATTGCGCAATGCGCAATTCCACCTAGGAAAGATTGTTGGCCCAAGGACAAATTTGCACAATTTCTTGGGCCAAGCAGCCACTGTCCTCCAGAAATGCACAAAACAGTAATGGAGGCCAGTGATGGGCGAGAATGAGCAAATCTGGAGAGGAAGGTGAGCCTTCCTTCCCCCGATTACACAATGTAGCCTTAGTGAAGGCAGAGTCTAGGCCAAGGTTGGCCCGACTCGCCAACGGGAAACTAAAAGGAACTAAGACAACAAATGCATGGTGACACTAAGTGATAGCAGAAGTGATTGACAATGCATGCAAAACATGAATGAAAGATTCAGAAAACAGATCAATATGCATGTGGGTGAGGTTGTTCACTGGTTGGGTGAATGCACATTCAATAGTTTCATGTATGCGACAACAGTGAGATAGAAACGAAAAATGAAAGAGAAATAGGACAAGCTAGAATACATGTCTACGACAACAAGCGTTCAAAGAAATAAAGAAAACAATACTCATACAAGTGAAAACACAAAAGTGACAGAAATGCAGCATAAGGCATGGGAAGCGGGCTTACCCCAAAATAACTGCGTTGAATGTGCCGACTGCTCCTATAGGTGATGTGGGAAGTCGGAGCTGCAAGGTTTATGTGAGGAATGAGATCTACAATGTCTGACTGATAAGTTTTGATAGCATCAATATTGTGACGCGCATGCCACAAATCTAGGGGAAGCGACACTTGGTGGGAGGTTTATGAATTTCTCCTTGCATGTAACGTCCGACTACTAAAGATAGATCCCTAAGACAAGGGATGCATTTGCATGCTTCCTTGGGAGAAGTAGCCTATGCATGCAAGTCGGTTTTTCTTGGTCCTGAAGGGAACCAGTCAAATCAGCTGCACATGCAAGAGGTTGTTCGACTGCTTGAAGGAAATGCACATTTTTGGCTGGGAGCTAGGTGTTGAGTGCGGAGACTGATTATCTTCTTTATTCAAAGGTATCACTGCATTGGACTTGAGTTCGTAATGTGGCGCAACGTCGCCCGTAATATTTGCATTGCAAGGGGGGTCTACGGGGGGGTGACAACAATCTTGATGAGCCTCCCTTGGCAGGGGATCGGGGGTAGCATCCCTGAAGCTAAACGTAGACGTAAAATTTCCTTGTAAAATGTTGTAATTTCATAGCCAATCAGGGCCGTTGATTAGGCAGAGATCTGACGGTAGAAGTTATGTTTAATTTAGGGTTTTTTCCCCCTAGAAGGCAACTCCTCGCTATATATGAGGGAATTGTATTGCATCTATGTATATCTGTATTCTGAGTGAGAAAGAGAGAGGACATTGTGTGAGGGTGAAGAAGGAACTACAACGAATTTGTTGTAGGTTGTATCTCTTCAATTAGCTGGATAATATAAAAGGAAGGATTGGCTATTTCCCATGGACGTAGCCCAAATTGGGTGAACCACATATATCTGTGTCTCTCTTGTTTTATGTGTTTTCTATGTTTATATTTCTACAATATATTTTATGTGTTCCATTTCTCAGCAATATATAATTTTCTAACAGGTGTGAAGGATGAACAGGTTTGTGAGCATGATCCTCAACATATCTAGGAAATGGTGGAGCTGTTGAATAAGAGGAAGGTGGACAGTCAGTTGAGATAGTGCCCACTTCCACATGAGATTGCACAGCTCCATCAACGAAGAATGTTGAGTGAGGCTTTATCTCAAATTTTCTCTCAGGATAGGGAGATTGCTTAAGGAAGTACTTGAATCGGTCCCAAAGATAAGAAAATTTCATTTGGCTCCTCGGAGCTTGAAACTGCAAGTCACAAAAGCGCTGCCAGAAATCAATAACGGATTCATGCAGAGCCCTCCATTGTTGTAACAGTTTCCAATCAAGATGGTCTAGTTCAAAATGATAGAACGTGTCTTCAATAAGATCATAGAAGTGCTCAAATGAGTGAACTGTGTCATCTGGTAGGTTTGAGCACCCAATGAAAACTTATCTTCCTTATGAATCATTGAAAGAAAGTTATGTAAGTTCTTAGGCCAGGCCACTTCACCTTCACCATCATATGTATTAGTGGACAAGAGATCGAAAAGCTTCCCTCAAATGGAGACATCTTCAGGGGAAGAAGTGTGCAAGACTTCGTTTAAGATATGAAAAGGTTCAAACCTAGATGAGAAGACAAAACTTGTTATCAGGCCCTCCTTCTAGCACCAGAAATATTGACAGTGCTGGACCCACCAACATGTTAAGGGGATCTCCCAGGTAAGAAGTCCCAATTAGACCTCAGACCATTTGGTGTAGAAGTCCCAGCAGTGGGTTTTAAAGTAATGCCTTGACCACGATGTCGCACAGAAGCAAGTAAGATAACTCTATCAGTAGCAAGGGCATGACTAATGCAGTGAGTCAAGGAAGGTGTGTGAGAGGTTCTAACACTCCAAAGGGAGAAGAAGGTGAAGGTGAGTTCCAGGTTGAAAGGGATCAGTCCCAACTCGGCTAGTAACACAGAACATAAAAGGACATTCACAACTTATGGCAGAGCAGTCCACTTGGATGCGGAAGTCACATCATACAAGGTAAGATAACATGTACAACACTCACGGATCAGTCTGAGATGAGTGCGACAGTTGTTACAACAAGGTTCATGTGAAAGGTTTGTCTGATGTCCAATAGAGCATTCAAGATGGATGGTGACATCATTAACAACATATACAACACATTAACAAAAAGATTGAAATAATTGCATGTGAATGAGTTCATACACAAGTACGTAAATTAAACAACATACATCATTAAGGCAACTAGAGCAGTCCAACTACAATAACAAGATATGCATGAAAATGTGTTGGCTCTTATTATATAAAGAATTTTAAGTCTCAATCATACAATACATCCATGTAAACCTACTAGCCCCAACAGTGGAACATTACAACCACATCTGCCTTCTCCTCCAATGATATGTACTAGCTCCATGTAGTGGAGAAGCCAAGGCACATTACAATAATGTCCAAGCCTTCTTCAAGATAGTCTTAGTAGAAGTTTGGTTGACCAAAAGCCTCTACAATGAGTTATGAGGGACTATTTATAGTAAATGGTGGGGTGACCCTTGACATTCCCCTTTGTGATAGTTTAACTACCGTCATGACTCTTCACCTACTCTATGACTGTTACATCCAACCATTAACACTTGACTTACACTTGACATGAATCAACATTACAATGCGCATGTACTCATTTGAGACATCATGGCTTGAGCAAGCCTTGCAAGACATCACTGGCACTCGATCCATTATGATGAGACCAACTCTTTGACATGCTTGTCATGGTGAAGGTGGTGAGATGATGCCAATCTTGGTCGTCTGTAGTGGTGTGTATGCACCTCATGGTGACATCTTTATGAACCAAACTCTTGCCTCCATTGCAACTGGTTCATTGGTTCGACCCCTTCATCCAACTCATTTGCTAACATGCACATGGTCTTCTAGGGTATGGTTGAACTAGAAACACACTGATGCATAGTGTCTACGATGATTGTCAAGTTTGTGCTGGTGGTCGTGCACATCAACTTGCCGAAGTACATGTTCATCTCTAGTTGGACTTGCTTCTTGTCTTTAGCTTGGCGAGTGTGTTGAATGGCTTGGATTTCATGCGTGCTCGCAATGACATGCATGCTGCTGAATCCCTTGCATGTGATCACCAACACTGCTCATCATGTTTGGTCCATGTTAACTTCTGGGATGGATCTTTAACTTGTACGAGTGCAATTTTACCCATGAGTGCATGATGCACCCATTGCGGTTCTTGATCCTACTGCAACTCATTTGCCTATTTGTGCAGCTTCATGTTCTTCCTTGAGTTACTACTTCAGCACATGCAACTCCTTCTTTGTTCCATTCTCTGTCTTCGCATGATTTTCATGTCATGTCGTCACCTCATAGTTGGAGTCTCCAAAGTTTCTTTCATCATCAATGGAGTTTCTTGAGCTTGCAAGGTTGTTCCGCCTCTGTGATATCAACAACCCTCCTCTTGTCTTCATTGCATTTGGTATGTTGTCTTCAGATGCTATTCATGATGTTGTTCATTGTGATGTTTTTTCTGTCATATCTTGATGTCCTTGTCTATGAACAACTTGATGTCTTCATGTGTAGGAATGTCCATAGACACTTGATCGACTGCACCCCCAAGTGTGCTTTGAACGGTGTCTTCATCTTTGATCTCCTAGAAACCATTGTACCTATATTGCTAAGATGTAGATGAATGCCTATGATACCTGGAGACATGGAAACACGCATGGTAAGCAATCTGTTAGTTGAAAACCAAAATGAACATGAGAACTGACTTGCAACATACCTGGGTGAATGATCATCAAGGTTGAGCAATTTCAGCCGGGAGATCGGGAGACCGATTGCTAAGACTGCATAATGCATAGTCTGGGCTGCTAGGAGACTGACTAACTACTAGAACTGTAGAATGCACAGTCCACGCTGTCTGTTGATTGTTGGGATTGTGAAATGTGAAATTCCACCGAGGAAGGACTATTGGCCCAAGGACATATTTGCGCAATTTCTTGGGCCAAGAAACCACTATCCTCCAAAAATGTGCAAAACAGTCCTGGAGGCCAGTGCTAGGTAGGAATGCGCAAATATAGAGAGGAAGGTGAGCCATTGTTCCCCATATTGAACAATGCAACCTTGGTGAAGGCAGATTCCGGGCCAAGGTTGGCTCGACTCACCGATGGGAAACTAAAAGAAACTAAGATAATAAATGCATGGCGACACTAAGTGATAGCAGAAGTGCTTGACAGTGCATGCAAAAAATGAATGAAAGATTCAACAAATATATCAACATGCATGTGGGTGAGGTAATTCATTGGTTGGGCAAATTCCCGTGCAACAATTTCATCATGTGACAATAGTGAGATAGAAACAAAAACTGAAACAGAGCTAGGACAAGCTAGAATATATGTAAATGACAGAAGCATTCAAAGAAATCAAGCAAACAATACTCACACAAGTGAAAACACAAAAAGTGATGGAAATGCATCAAAAGGCATGGGAAGCAGGCTTACCCCAAAACAGTTGAGTTGAATGTGCCAAATGCTCCTAGATGTGATGTTGGATGTTAGATCTACAAGGTTGATGTGAGGAATGAGCTCTGTAGCGTCCGACTGATGAGTTTTGATAACATCAAGGTTGTAACGCGCATGCCACAAATATAGGGGAAGCGACACTTGGTGGGAGGTTTCTGAATTGCTCCTTGCATGTAACCTCCAACTGATAAACATAGATCCCTGAGACAAGGGATGCCTTTGCATGTTGCCTCGGGAGAAGCAACCTATGCATGCAAGTCTATTTTGCTCAGTCTCGGAGGGAACCGGTCAAGTCAGCTACACATGAAAGAGGTTGTTCGACTGCTTGAAGGAAATGCACAATTATGTCTGGGAGCTGGGCTGACTGCCCAGGAGATTTGTGCAAATTCTAGACAAAGCATCTGATTGTTGCCCAGATTTGTGCAAATTTTGGGTTGAGCAGTCTTGCTGGGGAAATTTGTGAAAACCCTGCTAGGAGTGTTAGCAAGTAGGATTACGTAATCCTGGAGCCCATTAGGTTGCCAAAGAGGATTGCACAATTTCTTGAGGGGCTGGTTTCTATCTAGAAATGCACAATTTTCAAGGGGAAGTTGCTCAGCTTGCAGCTAGACGAAGTCTGGGTGAACAACCTATGAGGGGAATGGATCGAGCTATGATTGACAGGTTTCCTTTGTGCAAGAAAGACATTGAATCTTGTGAACTTGATGAAGCAAGGAAATATGTTGTGAAGTTTTGAAGGGAGGCTCCAAAATGAGGCTAAGGAAAAATTTTGGAGGGTGGTTGTAGCCGCTACAATAGTTCCTTGTGTTTTTTTGCTTGCGAATCAATTGGAGGATGGAGGTAGAGACACCTCTAGAGTCCTTGAGTTAATTGAAGATTATGCTCAATCTTTTAAGCAAAAGACTCCCAAATCTCTGGAATCTAGCTTCGGGGTGATAGCTACAAGTGAGGACTGACTGTAGCTATCTATGTTTGGGTTAACAGTCATAGTCTTAGACTTAGTTTCGAAGAACTAATAAGATAAGTGTTTCTCATGTATTTCCTATGTTAATGAATGAGCCTTTTATTTCTAGTTTGAAGTTATTTCATTAGTACACAAGTCATGGATGAGTAAATCTTATTTATAGAATTGAATAGTGTGTTGTGTATTATTTTAAAGGCATTGTGATAGTGTGTGAGAATGATGGCTAAGCATGAAAGTGTCAAGTTTATGTTGCACTTGTGCATGACTAGTTCATGGTTACCTCTAATAGAGAGGAAATGATGTTTTGATGCATGTTACTCATAATTGTGGCTTTACATAGATGATCCTAGGTAGGGGATTTGAATATAAATGCTCATCTTGATATTGTTTGTAAGAAGAGTAGTTGATATTCTTGTGCCTGAAATATTTAAAGCTCTAAAGCATGTTTCTTTAACATCATCATTCTACAAAAATGCCTCCTTACATGAATTTAAATGAAAATGCATTACTGAATGTTGTTGCTTGAGGGTTAGTTGGTTTTCTTGAGCTTGAAGCTTTAAACATTCTAATGGAACATATTGATTGTATGTCTTTGTACTTAGATTCCTTCATGCACAGTTACGTAGGTAAATACATCTATGTGAGTGCATGGAGAACTTGTTAAGAGGATTGTGTGTTTTGAACACTCAGACCCTTGTATAATTGCTTAAAGGAATTGTTGAAGCTCTCCGTGTGCGACGAAGATATGAAATATAGTGATTTCTCATCAAAGTGTCAATTAAGTCTGTGTGTAAGCCTAAGAGATTGTTGGAACCGGTGATTGACATGCACCATTTAAACACTGAGTGCATGCTGTGTGTAAGACCGTTAGCAGTATGGTGGTGTACTTAAGTTTAAATTGAGGATATTGGCTAAGTCTCCCGAGTCTAGTAAAGAGTACTAAAGCACTTCTTTCAACCTACTATGGTGATAATTCAAGTGGAAGAGTCTCTTATAAAACCACTAGGTTCAACATGATGTGGTGAAATAAAAATTAGTGAAATTATGTACTATGTATAGGGAAAGGGGCGAATTCCTCTGAAAACCACTAGATTTAAGAACATATATATAATATCAATGGCACAAGTTTTGGCCAAAACCACCATGGTCAAGTCATGGGTGTAAATCCTTCAAAAATGGCTCATGTCGAAGCCCTATTTCATTCCCTTAATCTTAACCTTTATGTGGTCATGACGGAATTTTATTAGGTCGAGTAAGGTTTGGATTTAAGGAAAAATGCTAACCATAAAACCTCATAGTGTAATCGATCTAATGCTAGTGGAACAAGTGATAGAGATTGAACAGTGGAGGAGATCAACTATTGGGTGAGGACTAAGGATGATGTAAGCCCAAAGGGGTGATATCCCGAAATCCATTCAAAAGCCTCACAAAAGGGAAGAGCTAGGATGATAAAGGCTATGTTGAGTTGGCATAGGCATCAACTTGATGCTAGTGAGAACCAATAAAAGGCGTTGATAAGACTAGGGAAAGTGCCCACCAAAGAATGTAAGATTTCAGGGTAACTCCTCAGAGTATAGAGAGGAGCACAAAAAAAATCGAGTGGGGTGACATAATCCTAGGCTACCATGGCAGAAACAAGGTTGCTACATAGATGCCATTGGTGCAGATGAGAAGACCCACAATGAGTCAGCCTGGAGGGTCAACCCTGGAAAAATCATCAAGCACACACAATTATGTTGGCTGGGTAATGGGGCCTGGGAGACAGGAAGAGTTCCAAAAGTTAATGAAATTCCATAATGGTTGGACAAACCATATATTTAAATACATATATTTATATGCATATAGGTTTCATTTTATTGCAAAGTGTGTGGTGTGCGAACCAAACCCATGAAAATATTGGAAGCTAATAATTAATTTCCATGTGGTGTTGGAGTTAGCCAAGGGGATATGGCCACATGGATACTGCATGGGAAAATAATGTGATGTGGCACCCTCTAATTCATTGGATTGTAATCACATCTTCTGAACCATAGGTTGAATTGAAGAAACATTTTATATCACCATAATTGTCTCGATGAGATGAATTATGTTATCACTAAACCCAATGATAAGCTACTGATCAATAAGACTTTGAGTAACTATTTCAAACCAAACGTTTGGCTGAGGCTTAGCCTCCTCAAACTGAGAGGGCTCTCTCACTGGGTTAACGATTTCAATTAAGGATTAGATGGCTAACTCTATAAAAAAAACAAGTGTAAAAGTATAAATGGTTGAACACAATAAATAAACATCCATTGGGCTAATGGAGTTAGAATATGTTGAAGTATCACAGTAAGATTAGCTTAACATGGAAGTCAGGGCATCAAGAGTTTTAATATATCAGCAAAACAAAACAAAAATATAAGGAACACATCCTATAAATGCATGTAGGAAGTTAGAGCATTGTCAATGAATTCTAAGTAACAGGCATTCATATCACTGCAAGTAAGTAAATGGAGGAAACCATGAGGAAAATCAAACATTAAAACTCTCTTCTGAATCCTGAGTAGTAAAGCCAAATCTCTGTATTAACAAAAACAAAACGCAGCCTTCCACAATGACATAGTATAACTGTTTCTTTTGAAAATTACCCACCCTTATAGAGTTCATTAAAATCTTCGATTCCTTCCTCCAACATGAGGGAAATTCGAATTTACTTGACTTGACACCTATTCATACTTAAAAAAAACTATTAATTACAAGAGATAGTTAACTAACAGTCCTAGATTCCTAATACAATTAGGAGTACAACTCCTTTCATGATAGTAACAACCTAAACTATGAATTAATTTTGATATTTGATAGTTTATCCTCTTCAACTTTGAACTTGGTGATGCCCATAACCCTCCAGCTAGCCTTCAATAACTTGTCCTTCATCTGTCTTGAAAACTAGGAAAATGTCTCCTGCAATTATGACTTTAAATAAAGCCTCGTATCTCCCGAATGGTGACACTTATGAAAAAATTGAGATAGATTATTGTAGCTGAGGATTTTTTAAGAGAAACCTCCTTCATAATTCCAAAAAACTTTTTCATGTGGCCAAAAACTGATCTTTAAAAAGATTGCTAAAACAGAAAACATAGTTCCTCTTAGCAGTTTTGTACACAAGTTAAACCATCAATTTCTCCCACCTCATAATGAATTTGAAGAAACTGAAAGAGGTTTTGGTAATAAAGTATGTTAGGAATAAAAATGACTTCCACTTTTCAGAAATAAGTTTTCAATCGCTCAGGAATTCCCTTGGAAGTGGACTGCTAAAAACAAGGAGACAAAGTTCCTCCTTTTTAGGGTTTCATTCTTATGCTTGTCTTTGAATCCTTCTGCTGACCAAGCCAGCCCCTTTAATCATATAACACATGTTGAATTATTCATAGAACCCTACGCTTACACTTTTTCTAAAACTAAACTCCTTGAAGTTTCCTGGAGAAATTCAAACTAGATGCGCTACGAAATAACTGTTATTTTTGTAGCACAAGGCTTAATTCTCGCATATATCCTTCATTCCTTGAGTTTTTATTTACTTAGGATTTAAAACTCTTCAAATGATCTCCCTACATTTTTAAAGCAACATCCTTCTCCAAAAATAGCCCCTTCGTTTATTTGAAAATTAACCAAAAAGATCAAAATTGCACCTACAGCAATTTCGTAGCATGCTATGAAACTACTGTGCATGTTGAGTCATCAACTTCTCTAAGCTCATAATGAATTTGAAGAAAATGAAAGAATTTTTTGTAGATAGGTATGTTAGGAATAAGAAACTCTTTCAGTTTTCCAAAAATGATTTCAATTTCTCAAGAAACCCCCTGAAAGTTGGCTACTTAAAACAGTTTTTTCGGCTGAAAAAAAGGTTGCTTCAGTGATTTCGTAGTGCATGTAGTGTATTTTCAGAGTTTTGCACTACAAAAAATCGTAGAGAGTTTCGTAGTGCATTCAAATTTTAAAATGAACAAATACATGACATTTTTGGAATGATGTGGATCCATAATGGGTAAAACCAGGCTGTTGACCTTTATTTGATAATGGAAACAAGACTCTGACTCTATGAGTTAGACTCTGAACAGAACATAAAAATGACTTGACCATGACTAACATAAAAAAATTGGAACCATACCAGTTGTCCAAAATTTTAGAACTTTTTATAGTGATAACAATGGCTCCTCTTGGGATAGTGTGCCCTTGTGGTACACTAAGAACTCGTAGCTCCAGTGCTATCTATTTTTTGGTAAAACATAAATACTTTTATTTGATTTGACAAGCATATTCTTCAAACTGTTGGGCCTTCAAATCGAGCTTAAGCTTGATGATCACTGTAGAAGAAATAAATCTATAACTACTGAAAAATGCTCAGTCAATCTACCCTGAGCTTATTTTCACATTCCTACCTACCCTATTAACTACAACCTCCATTTGTAGCTCAAGGAACATGAAACTTCTAATGAAGCCAGTCATTAATCTGATCTGACACTTGAATCTCCTGGCTGTGCTTGAAGAAAAATTAAACATGATACTAAAATAACTAAGTCAGTATGAGATGTAACTGATCTTCAAGATAAAAATATAACTGGAAATCTGAACACCAAATCTTTTCCATGTAATCAGCTACAGGGTCAAAAAATACATGATTAGTTTGATGATTCTCATAACATTCTATATCTTCAGACAAATGATTCTCAACCACACAAAATTCCTTTGATATGCTATCCAACTGCTTTTCTGAATGATTCCCACAAAAAATGTAATTTTCCTCATTATTATGATCATTCTTTGATGTAAGTTACTACAAGGAATTACATAAATGATCAACCTTTTCCTTTGTCTGAGGGTTGTAAAAATTTCTTCTAGTATTTCTTCTTGGTATTTGTTATCATTTTCATACTCTTTATGATCAAAATATTGGCAAGTTTGTTGCATCTTCACATTAATCTCAGAGGGTGTAACATGGTTTTCATAAGTAAAACCCTCCTAATTTTCATGCTACATTTCATGGGATGTTATCCTTTCTTCTTGGTGTTTAAATGTATTGTTAAGAAGAGCCTCTAAAATTTCTTCATGCATGAATTCATCGTCATCATAACAATCCTCCAAATATTGAATAAAACTCAGAGAATGTTTACAACAATATTTGACCAGCAATAAGGAGGGATGACACTCTTTATACATGTCATAGAATACATCATTGTTACTGGGAATAGTGTCCACTCGGAGCTGCTATTCCCACTAAGACTGGTAGCTATCTTAGAAACAAACAAGTAAAGTCTACTTCCGCTTTCCTTTATGAAAATAGATAAGAGTGGAACAAGGACACCAACCTTAGTCTTGTGCTTGGTTCCCTTGCTTGATTCCTCTCCTTCCTGATAGATCTTTGCCGCTTCTTCTTCGTCTGCCCAACTTCAAAGAGCACCTGTGGAATCAAAGCAACATACTACTATCAAAGAATAGAGATCTATATTCATAAATAACACAGGACCAGATATGTATTAACCATACAAATGCACATATAATCAAACATACAAGAATATGGAGGAAAACTTGAATAGCTTTATTAAGATCAAGAATAGCAAGAGGATTACAGCCATCTGTTTTGACCCAGCATCAGCCTCCAGCAAGAAAGCCCTTCTTCACCTCAAGTAAAGCTTAGATCACCCAACACTATGAAGTTTCACCAGAAAAACAACATCACTTCTCTACATGATACAAGCTTCCAGCCTCTAGATCTCTGTGATGAGGGATCCATCTATAGATGATTGTAGGGGGGTGAGTCATCTTCTGGGTTTTTTATTAGTGTCTTCTCTTTGATAGTTCTTGATTCCACTTGGAGACTGGTGATCTCTTACTCATCCCTGGTCGAAAACAGAGAGGCAAGTGTCAGAGGGGAAGCTTCTGGAAGATTCCATGATCTTCCACCTCGCAAATTTTCCCCGCCATTTGTCCATTCCCGATCATCACACCCTACAGAGGGGCCATTTAGTATGCATCACACCGTTTACACTGGGAAGGTTATATGCATCGCACCCTCTACACTGGGTATTCCGTATGGTCCCGTTTTGACGATTTTTGAGCATTTTTTAGTGGAGAAATTCTGGGAGATGATGTAATCAGCTGACCTTGTTCCTTTAGGTAGTGAAGCAACACTTTTAGGGACATAGGAGCCCTTAGTTTATGGACATTGATGATTGGGGTTGCAGTGCCCAAAAATGTTTATAACAATCATGGAAATCAACAAGAGAATATAATGAACCATTTTCCAAGCTTTTATACCAAGACCATGCTTTTCCTTCTAAAGTGGTCATAGACATCTTCATGAGACAATATTCAGGGAACTGAACCTTAAGATTGCATACATGCATATGGAGCCTAACCAAATGAAGATCGACATTGTCTTTCTTTTCATCTTTGAATATTGGAAGATCATCTAACCATTCGACCTTTTGGAAAACCAGGGATATGAGATCGATTCATAGGGGAATACCTGGAATTCATTCTTGCAATTGCACTCATCTTGAAACTTCATCAAGCTACTGATCTTATAGCAGTGGAGTCACCTTCAAATTTTTTATTTGATGTGTGGAGTCACCAAGGTAGTTTTGTAGCCTCAAATAGATTCTGAAGCTCCTGCTACATTCAAGAGTTCAGCTTCATGATTTTTTGGGATATGTATATCTTCAGACTCCCGGCAGATGCACCAAAATGTTATCACATAACCCAACCTTGATAGGTTGCTGATCAGTAAGACTTTGAGTAACTATTTCAAACCAAACTTTTGGCTGAGGCTTAGCCTCCTCAACCTGAGAGGGATCTCTCACTGGGTTAAAGATTTCAATTAAGGATTAGATGGCTAACTCTATAAAAAAACAAGTGGAGAAGTATAAATGGTTGAACAAAATCAATAAACATCCATTGGGCGGGCTTATGGAGTCAGAATATGTTTCAGTATCACGGTAATATTAGCTTAACATGGAAGTCAGGGCTTCAAGATTTTTAATATATTAGCAAAATAGAGCAAAAGTATAAGGAATACAACCTATAAACATGCATTGTTAACGAATTATAAGTAACATGCATTCATACCACTGCAAGTAAGTAAATGGAGGAAACCATGAGGAAAATCGAACATTAAAACTCTCTTTTGAATCCTGAGTTGTAAAGCCAAATCTCTGTATTACCACAAAAATAACACAACCTTCCACAATGACATAGTATGATTGTTTCTTTTGAAAATTTCCAACCCTTGGTGCATTACACCTCTTACTCTTTATAGAGTTCATTAAAATCTTGGGTTCCTTCCTACAACATGATGGAAATTCGAATCTACTTGACTTGACACCTATTCATACTTAAAACAAACTATTAATTACAAGAGACAATTAACTAACAGTCCTAGAGTCGTAATACAATTAGGAGTACAATGCCTTTTATGATAGTAACAACCTAAACTATGAAATAAATTTGATATTTGACAACTTCTCCTCCTTAACTTCGACCTTGGTGATGCCCATAACCCTCCAGCTAGCCTTCAATAACTTCTCCTTCATCTGTCCTGAAAACTAGGAAAATGTCTCCTGCAATTATGACTTTAAAGAAAGTCTCGTACCTTCCATCTGGTGATACTTATGAAAAAAGAGAGATAGGTTATTGTATCTAAGTAATTTATGAAGATAAACCTCCTTTATAATTCCAAAAAACTTTTTCATGTGGCTAGAAACTAATCTTTAAAAGACTGCTAAAACAAAAAACAGAGTTCCTCTCAGCAATTTCATAGCGCAAGTTAAAACATAAATTTATCCCACCTCATAATGTATTTGAAGAAACTAAAATAGGGTTTTGTACTACACTATGTTAGGAATAAAAACCGCTTCCACTTTTTAGAAATAAGGTTTCAATCACTCAGGAATGCCATTGGAAGTTCACTGCTAAAAACAAGGAGACAGAGTTCAACCTTTTTAGGGTTTCATCCTTATGCTTGTCTTCGAATCCTTCTGCTGACCAAACCAGCCCCTTTAATCATATAAAACATGTTGCATTAGTCATAGAAAATTTATCTTACACTTGTGCCAAAACTAAACTCCTTGAAGTTTCCTGAAGAAAGTCAAACTAGATGCCTTACGAAATAAATGTTCTTTTTGTAGCGCAAGGCTTAATTCTTGCATATATCCTTCATTCCTTGAGTTTTTCTTTACTTAGGCTTTAAACCTCTTCAAATTATCTCCTTAAATTTCTGCAGCAACATCCTTCTCCAAAATTATCCCCTTCATTTCTTTGAAAATTAACCAAAAAGAACAAAACTGCACTTATAGCAGTTTCGTAGCGTGCTACGAAACTACTGTGCATGTGGAGTCATCAACTTCCCCCATATCATAAGGAATTTGAAGAAAATGAAAGAGGTTTTTGTAGATAGGCATGTTAGGAAGAAGAATCTCTTTCATTTTCCAAAGTATGCTTCCAGTTGCTTAAGAAACCCCCTGAAAGTTGACTACTTAAAACAATTTTTTCTGCTGAAAAAAAGGCTGCTTTAGTGATTTTGTAGCGCATGTCGTGTATTTTCAGAGTTTTGAGCTACGAAAAATCCTAGACAGTTTCTTAGCACATTCAAATTTTAAAATGACCAAATACATGACACTTTTGGAATGATGTGGGATCCATAATGGGTAAAACCAAGCTGTTGACCTTTATTTGATAATGGAAACAAGACTCCGACTCTATGAGTTAGACTCTAAACAGAACATAAAAATGACTTGACCATGACTAACATAAAAACTTTGGAACCATACCAGTTGTCCAAAATTTTAGAACTTTACAGTGATAACAATTTCTATGGCAATGCTAAAATCAAGCTTTAAGTCAGTCAGAAAGATAGAAATTTTTAGACCCCATTTCCATAATGGCACCTTGGATCTTCGCTCAACATAGTAATTGTCCCCTCTTAATCAGGGTTATGGTGAGGATTCAGAGGGGGTTCTTACAAGGTGGTATCAGAGCATCTAGGTTTGACACTTGGACTAGATGGGATTTATCATGGGAAAACGAAGTTAGGGTTCTTACAAGGGGTTTCATATTGATTTTTTTAGAAATTAACTAAACAAATGTTTAGGTGTAAAGGTCTAGTTAATTTCTGTTTGACTGACTTAGTTACTCTGTGATTTTCCTATGTAGTGTGGAATAACAATTGACATGTTTCACTGTGATTGATGAGATAATAATTGTGTTCAAAAATGTATATTTGTGGACTATGCACGCTTGTGTATCAATAATTTCTTGATTCTATAACATTAGTATACTGATATGGATTATTTTTTTCAGCCAAGGTTTTCCATAATAGCTCTACAAATGTAGGAACATGGACATGAATTATTTTCATTTACTTATATGATTATGTCACTGAAAATTATGTGTGAATGAAAACACATAACGTAAGATAACATCATATGAGGACCATCAAAAATAGAAGAGGGTGGTTCATTATAGATCTAGATGAAAAAATAAATGATCAACAAAATGGTAGAATAGATTTTAGACTGAACATCTCATATGCATGGAGTAAGGAAAAATGAAGAAGAAATATTGATTAGCCAATGGGGAAGGAGAAATTCTCTTGATTGGATTGGTACCTTGAGGAGCCTAAGGGCTAAGGTAAGAATTTTTAAGGAAGATAATGAAATATTGGGAAGAGATCGGGAGAAGCAAGCTAAATTCAGTTCAATCATCTTGAAAATCCTCTCGGGCTTACAGATAAAGAAGAAACATGAGTTGATATAAAGTTATAGAGGAAATATAAGCATTTGGTAATCAACAGAGAAGAACAATGTAACATATGGTAGCAAATCCTGAAAGAGGCATAGGTAGGAGAGTCAAGACAGAGGGAAGGGAAGTGTACCCCTGAGTACCCCAGAAGGAAGAACTAACACTTATGTGCACTACTCCAGTAGATATTCCAACTCTCATACCAGGAGGCACCATCATCACTCTCATCATCATCATAATCATAAAAAAAATGAAAGAAAAGGATTATATGCCCAAGGAATTTAAGAAATCCAATTCACGAACATTTAATGGAGTCACGAGGAAGGTTGAAGCTGTGGAAGCTTGGCTATTGGGTATGAAGAAATTCTTCAGGATCCATGATTCTTTTGAAAACATGAAAGCCAATATTGCCACCTATAAATTAATAGGAAAAACAAACATATGATGGGAATATCCAAAAAATGACCGAGGCATCGCTTAATGGAAGCTGACCTGGTGTGAGTTTGAAAATCTCTTCAAAAAGTAAGTATTTATCAAAGTGATACTATGACATTAAAGAAAAATAATTCTATAAGCTCAAGATGGGACAATGATGGATGGTGAGTATGTCACTGAGCTTTAGAAATTGTTAAGATATGTGCAATATCTTAGATATGAGAATATCATGATTCAATGGTTCATCAATGGGATTCTTATGATGTTCAAAGACTTAATTGAATTTCTAGAACCTCAGACCCTTAATGATGTGCCATGAAGAAATTGAAACATTGCTATGAGTAGGAAATATGTAGGCCCAAGATAAAAAGTGACTAGAGAGTAAAGGGAAACGTTGAAAATAAAATTAAATGACCTAAGAAAATTGTGGAATGAAGGGAAGGAACACTCCCAACCAAAGGAAATTGGTTTTAGCCGAAAAATTGGTTAATTTTCCAAAGGTAATGCACACCAGATGATAGAAGAAAAACGCACAACTAAGATAAAGGATAAAATGAAATGTTTGGTTTGTGGTGAAAACCACCGTAAAAGGGACTGCCCACCTCAAAGGAATAAAGTGCCTAATATTTATAGTGCCTGAGAAGCCTGCATGGTGGGGGATGTGGCTCAAATCTTTCCCATAATTTATGTATTCATGAACAATCACTAGGAATACCACCAAGCATCCATCATTGAGATGGAAGGCAAGTTGTGTGATCAATTTATTTCCATTTTAACTAACCACAATTGTAATTACAACTATGTTAGCCCAAATCTTGTGTAAATATGTAAATTGACTAAGGAACGACAAAAACAACCATGGTCGGTTCAATTGGAAATGGAAATGAAGAGGAGAATTAGTCACTGGGTAAAATCATGTGCATTTTAGCTCAAGTTCATGGCCACAACAACACATTTAAACATTCTACGATTGGATGAGTATAACATATTATTGGGCATGGACTGGTTGTACATGTACAAAACCAAAGTAGATGGTTTTGGAAAGAAATAAAATGCTTGGATTATGTTGGGAAAAGGAAAACATTACAAGGAAAGCAAAAAACCAATCTCATTCAAAATAAGCACAAAAATGTAGGCTAAACACAATTATTGGAAGGGTTGTAAATTATTTGTTGTGAAAATATCCAGTAATAAGGAAGCTAATGACGATGCTAGGCAAGAAGAAATAAAAATACTAAAACAATATGTATTGTTGCAACAATACAAGGATGTGATTCCCATAGGCATACCTAGGTTACCTCGTCATAGGGAAGTCCATTTCTCTATTTAATTTGTTCCTGGAGCAACACCAACATCTAAAGCATCATACAAAATCAGTACGCCAAAGCTAGTTGAGTTAAAATTGCAGTTGAAAGAGATGATTAATAAAGGTTACATATGGCCAATTGTTTCATCGTGGGGATATCCAATATTATTTTTGAATAAAAATGATGGGATACTTTGAGTCTCTATTGATCCCAAATAGTTAGATAAAGTAACCATTAAGAATTAGTATTAGTTGCCACAGATTGATGATTTATTCGATTAATTAGGAGAAGCAACAATATTCTCCAAGATTGATTTGAGGCCTCGATATCATCAAGTGTGTATAAAAGAAGAATATATTCATAAAATTGGTTTCCAGACAAGATACGTGCACTATGAGTTTGTAGGGGTGCCCTTTGGACTTACTAACACCATTGCTAGTTTCATGTGTAATGAATAGTGCGTTGTGTCCGTATTTGGACAAATTTGTCATTGGTTTTGTTGATGACATATTATTTATTCAAGATGCAATATACCTAGGGGGGATAATATGGGGTATAGAGGGAGGTACCCAAGGGAATAATATAATGTAATAATGTAATGATGATCAATAAATGGGCCATAATAAATAAAGTGGTTAAACTGCATTATGCATGGGGCCACAAGTACTTACGAAATAATGTGATAAGCCCATTATATTTGATGTATGGTATTGAGAGACCCATGGTAATTACCTATGGTATTGCATGTATGAATCCTATATAGAGGCTAGAGAATCTCCATTGAGGGATCTCAAGGATTATTGCATTGACAAGCATATGGCTTGTGGAGTGATATCCTTCCTTAAGGAGTAGTTGTATGGTCTTACCCTACCTCAAGGTTTATGATTAATAAAGATCTGAAGCTTTTATATTTTGTTCTTGTATTTCTCTTGGGATGACTTGCATCTATTAGGAATATTTATTACATCTTGAATACTGATTCTTAATACTTGGAAAAATGGTAACCGAGACATCATACCAGATGAGAATCCTACACCAAAAGATCCCATGAATGTTGGCAGGTCCAACACCATCAACATATTTATAGTGCCCAGGAAGCCCACATAATGGGGGACGTGGCTTAGAGCTTTCCCATAATTTATGTATTCATGTACAATCACCAAGAAGACCACCAAACATCTGTCATTGAGATGGAAGGAAACTTGTGTGATCAATTTATTTCCATTTTAACTGACCCCGGTTCTAATTACAACTATGTTAGCCCAGAACTTATCAAAAGATGCAAATTGACTAAGGAACGACAAAAAAAACCATGGTTGGTTCAATTGGAAATGGAAATGAAGAGGAAAATTAGTCACCGAGTGAAATCGTGTGCATTTTAACTCAAAGGCATTCCCACAACAACAAATTTAAACATGCTACCATTGGATGAGTATAACATATTATTGGGTATGGATTGGTTGTACATGTACAAAACGAAAATCGATGATTTTGGAAAGAAATTTAATGCTTGGATGATGTTGGGGAAAGGTAAACATTACAAGGAAAGAAAAAACAAATCTAACTCAGAATAACCATAACAATGTAGGCTAAACACAGTTGTTGGAAGGGTTGTACATTATTTGTTATGCAAATATCCATTAATAAGGAGGCTAATGATAATAATTGGCAAGAAGAAATAAAAGTACTAAAAAAATATGTATTGTTGCAACAATACAAGGAAGTGTTTCCCGTAGATATACCTAAGTTACCTCCTCATTGGGAAGTCAATTTCTCTATTTAATTGGTTCCTGGAGCAACAACAACGTCTAAAGAACCATACCAAATGAGTATACCGAATATAGTTGAGTTAAAATTGCAGTTGAAAGAGATGATTAAGAAAGGTTACATATGGCCACAAGTCTCATCATTGGGATCTCCAATATTATTTTTGAATAAAAAGGATGGGACACTTTGAATATGTATTGATCACAAAAGGTTAGACAAAGTAACCATTAAGAATCAATATTCAAGATGTAGTATACCTAGGGGAGATAATATGGGTTATATATGGAGGTACCAAAGGGAATAATATAATGTAATAATGTAGGGATGATGAATAAATGGTCCATAATAAATAAAGTGGTTAACCTGCATTATGCATGGGACCATAAGTAGTTAGGAAATAATGTGATAAGCCCATAGTATTTGATGCATGGTATTGAGAGATCCATGGTAATTACCCATGGTATTGTATGTATGAAGCTTATATAGAGGATAGAAATCTCCACTGAGGGATGCCAAGGATTATTGTATTGAAAAGCATATGGCTTGTGGAGTAATATCCTTCCTTAAGAAGTATTTGTATGGTGTTACCCTACCTCAAGGTTTATGATTAATAAAGATACAAAGCTTCTATATTTTGTTCTTCTATTTCTCTTGGGATTATTTGCATCTATTGGGCACATTTACTACATCTTGAATAATGATTCTTAATACTTGGAAAATTGGTAACCGGGCCATTGTACCGGATGGTAATCCTACACCAAATGATGTGAGGTCTAGTTGCAACTTCATACCAAGGAGATCCCCTTAATGTTGGTGGGTCCAACACCATCAACATATTTATATTGCCTAGGAGCCCACATCGTGGGGGACGTGGCTCAAATCTTGCCCAAAATTTATGTATTCTTGAACAATCACCGGGAAGACCACCAAGCATCCATCATTGAGATGGAAGGAAAGTTGTGTGATCAATTTATTTCCATTTTAACCAATCGTGGTTCTAATTATAGCTATGTTAGCCCACAACTTATGGAAATATGCAAATTGACTAAGGAATGACACCCAAACCATGTTCAATTCAATTGGAAATGGAAATGAAGAGGAAAATTAGTAATTGGGTGAAATCGTGTGCATTTGAACTCAAGGGCATGCCCACAACAAAAAATTTAAACATGCTACCATTGTATGAGTATAATATATTATTGGGCATGGATTGGATGTACATGTAAAAAACCAAATTTGATGGTTTTGGAAAGAAATCGAATGCTTGGATGATGTTCGAGAAAGCAAAACATTACAAGGAAAGCAAAATCCAATCTCACTCAGTATTAAGAATCTTGAATACTAATTCTTAATACTTGGAAACATGGTATCATGCTTTAAAATAGGATAATGAGAAACACAAGGGGTTATTTTCTACTAGTATCTCCTTATTACAAGTTCATGGATGTATTCATCACGAGAAGATCATTGTGTCTATCAATCCTAGTTGCCAACATAATTTTATCAACGTTAATTTAGAAAAACAATTACAAGTTTGAGAAAAACATTTAAAAAAAACACAGGTTGATAATGAGGATGCTCAAATTTATAAAGATTTGAATATTTCTATGGATAAGTATGTGTTGCATTATGATTTTTGTACTTTAGATATGGATAATGTGGATGTTTTTTTGGGATACCCTTGGATGGAATCCATGGGTACTGTCAATATTAATGTGTTGAATAAATTCATGAAGATATGGTATAAAAACAATAAAATTACATTGTAGGATATTTCGATTAAGAACTAGGCAGAGAATGTGGAGGCATAAGCACAAATCTATAACGACACTAAAATATCAAATGATGAGACTTTTATGGTTGACAACCAAACACAGACGCCAAACTAGGCACCATAAAAAGAACTAGGCACCATTGGGACACCAATAGTGGAGGAATTAATGAAAGATATTCCATCTTAACAGTTGGCGCATGGTAACCGCGTTCTATTGCAAACTGCAAAATGGGAAGTCAGATCCAAAAATGGAGGTAGTTTCTGATACGATATGGCGTCCCCCTCAGTGAAGGAAAGCTCCGAGTGCTCAGTCATGAGGAAGAGCATAAAACCGTACAAAAATCACCAATTCCATCAGAAGCTGGGCCCTCCGCTAAAACGTGCAGGATATCGGAAGGACCTTAAGCGATAAGCAGGTTTGACTAAATCCCACCTGATTCCATACAACTGGTGACACGCATCCAGTGGATGAGAGAGAAAACCACTCTCATCGCATGGGTAAAGGTCATGCTATTTACCCGCGTGATATGGATAGAGACCGTAGGATCTGGAGGCCCCAAATCAACGGTGTAGAAGCAATCCCATGGGTGACCAGATTCGACAGGGAAATAGGTTGAGTCATATAAGATTTGAGATCCAGCATTAATGATAAGTTGGAAGAGGAATCAGTTTCACGGGCAATCTTGGAGCAATAGAAATAACGATTATTCAAAGAGGATTGACACTCAGTTCGTGAGGAAACAGGTGGCCACCTCTCTGTGAAGCGTTACTATGATGATGACGCAGAGTGGGGAATTCTAGCAGAAAGAGGTAGGAGATCTAGAGAGTGAGTAAGTAGAAATGAACAGTTAGGGAGTAGATTGGATTTAAGCCATGAACAGATAGAGAAATCAGGGGAAGCAGTAAAAGAGAGCAAAGGGAGAGGGAAGCAAAAATTTGTAGAGAACCGA
This sequence comes from Pinus taeda, assembly GCA_000404065.3. NCBI lineage: Eukaryota > Viridiplantae > Streptophyta > Pinopsida > Pinales > Pinaceae > Pinus > Pinus taeda. Next base: position 175,030 of record APFE030007740.1, on the reverse strand, counting down.
GAAGCCGAGATGACCTACAGAGCAAAGGCAGCATCAAGAAGACAGAGACAGAGAGAGTTGGAGAGTTTGTGAACTCTAGAGAAGGCTTGAGAGGTTCAAGCAACTCCTCTGTGTATACCTGTTAGGTATTGAGTACCAAATTGGACTCATACCACTGAGACCAGTTGAGGTCGAGTTTCAGTAAGGGGAGTCTGTGTACTCTAGAGACTTGGTGGATCCAAGTAAAACTCTACTGATCATTATCTATTAAGTGAGACTCAATTTGAGCTCACTGTTGTAAAACTCTGCTTTTCAAGACATAATAGAAAGGCCACCACTGAAGGCTGGACCAGGAAATGTAGCCTAAGAGGATTGGGTGAACTCCTTATTAAATTTGTTGTGTTTACGTGTTTGCTTACTGTGTTGTCTTACTGTTTCAATGTCTGTGTATTTCACAATCTTATTGATCCATTGCATAAAATAAAATAGACAACACCTAACACATAAGTCTATAATACCTTCATTAATTAACTGAGGTCATTCACGAGTGATTTCAGATCAAGTGGTTTCAGAGAAACTAGGTTGTTAAGGTTAGAAAAGCTTGTGCTGGATTTTGTTTTTGAATACTAACTAGATCAAATCTTAAATTAGGAGAAGGGGAGTTGGTTGAAACTAACCTGGAAATTGGAAGAGTCTATCCTAAGAAGAAAATGTTAGAATAAAGTCCCTTGGGACCAGATCCCCAATTTATAGATAGTTTCCTAGCCATGAGGTCCATGGTAGAGGAAATGTATAGGGACTTTAGGAAACATAAAGATGAAGATTCATCAGGCTCCAAACAAGATAAAGGAGAAGAAGAGTCTCTCCTCCGTGACCACTCAAAAGGAAAAGGGAAAGAAGAAAACTTTCTCACACCCCATAATAGCCTTGAACATAAAAAGAAGAAAACTTTGATTAAATTAGATGTTAAATTTGATTTGCCAATATATGATGGAGAGTTGAATTCAGAGAAGCTGTATAATTGGATCAGACAAATTGATGTTTATTGTAGAGTGCAGAGTATCTACTCAGACAAAAGTAAGATTTAGCTAGCCAGCGTATGCCTCGGAGCCACTGCCTTGGTATGGTGGGAAGGCAGGACACAAGTTAACATGAAGAAACATGGTAAGATTCTTTCTGTCTAGAGTGAATTTATTTCTGCAATCAAAAAGTAGTTCTATCCACTAGCTTACATGCAACAAGCCATGATGAGCTGGCAAACTCTTTGCTAATTGAAAGGGAAAAGTTTACAAGGTTACACCCAAGAATTTAGGAAAAGAGATATGATTCTAGGAATTTCATTAGACTCACTTGAGACTCTGTTGAAGTACATAGGTGGTCTACATAGCTACATGAGGCACACTATCCTCATGTTTAATCCCACTAGTATAGATGAGGTATATGTTCAAGCTACACATCTAGAAGCTAGAGGAAAGAATGGGAACCCAGAAGTTGGGGGATCATTCAAACCCACTGCAAGCAAGAACAAGGAGAAAAGAGAACAGAAATGGAAGGAGAGGAAGGCCAATACGGCACAAAAGACAAAGTCTTCATGCACTCACTGTAAAAAGGATGGGCATGATGATGAACACTGCTAGATTTTGCACCCGGAGCTGAGACCTAAGAAGTTTGAGGGAAGGAAGAACACTATTGTAGCTATTCAGAAAGATTTGGGGTTGGACTCAGGAAATGAAAGAACCATTGTAGCCACAGGTATAAAAGGTAAAAATTCCGAAGCATCTACTAGTAATTTTGCACAATCTATTAATGATGAAGAAAATGAGAGAAAAAGACATGAGCTTTCCCATATTCGAGTTATTTCCAAACATCAAAAGATTGATACTTTGTTTGATAATGGCTCACAAATAAATTTAATTTCTGAAGCAATTGTAAATAAGTTGGGATTACTGACTACACCTCACAAGAAACCATACCCATTAGGTTGGTTAAGTGATAAAGCACAACTGCAAGTGACTAGACAATGTAAACTTAAGTTTTCTTTTGGGTCAGCGTTTGTAGATGAGGTTGAGTTATATATAGTTCCTCTGGATATATGTGGAATTGTTTTAGGAAGTTCTTACTTGTATGATAGAAAATTTATTTTCTACAGAGCTGAGAACAAGTATCTACACGTTAAAGATGGAATCAAATACTTTGTAAGAGCTCATAAGCTCAAGAATAATTATATTGTCATAAACTTAGGGCAGATGAAACGAATTGTAAATTCATGCAAACAATTTTTACTAATGGTTGTAAAGGAAAATAAACTTGATAAAACCAATGTATTTGAGGGTTGTGATGCTAAACAGCAAGCTGATTTAGAAAGAGTTGTTTCAGAATATGATATCTTGTTTCAAGAACCTAAATGTCTGCCACCCAAAAATGATATAATGCATGATATTAATTTGCAACAAGATGCTCCATTGCTTAACATCAGAATGTACAGGTTGTCCGCTTTAGAGAATGCATAAATCAAGAAGCAAGTGTAGGAGTTGCTCAGGAAGGGATTCATTAGACCTAGCACATCACCATGTGGGTCTCCAATCATTTTGGTGAGAAAGAAAGATGGCTCCTGGAGAATGTACATTGATTACCGAGCACTGAATAAGATCACGATAAAAAATCGTTATCCCCTTCCTCGAATAGATGATCTATTAGATCAATTGAAAGAAGCTTTTTATTTTCACAAGTTAGACTTGCATAGTGGATATCATCAGGTTAGAGTTGTAGAACAAGATGCATGGAAGACTGCTTTCAAAACAAAATAGGGATTGTATGAGTGGCTGGTTGTGCCTTTTGACTTAACTAATTCTCCTGCTATTTTCATGAGAATAATGAATGATGTACTCAAGCCTTTTCTTGATGATTTTGTTATGGTATATTTGGATGACATTCTTATATTTAGCAAAACATGGGAAGAACATTTAAATCATGTTAAGCAGGTACTAGATGTTTTGAAAAGAGAAAAACTTTATTTTAAACTCTCAAAATGTGAATCTGGCAAAATATCTTCGAATTATTTGGGTCATATAGTAGGGGGTGGTGAATTGAAGATAGATCCATCTAAAGTTGCAGTAATTGTAAACTTGCCTAAACCCAAATCTGCTACAGAAGTTAGAAGCTTCTTAGGAGCAACACAATATTGAAGAAAGTTCATTTCTAAATTTTCTTTAATTGTGGCTCCCTTACATGCTTTAACAAGATTGAACAAGGTGTTTCAGTGGGGAGGTAAACAACAGAAAGCCTTCGACACCTTGCAAGAAAAGATTAGTACAACACCAGTACTAGCATTGCCTGATCTTCAAAGACCATTTGAGATCCAAATGGATGCCAGTAACTATGCCATGGTAGAAGTTTTGATACAACACGGTAAACCCATATGTTATGATTCTGAGACATTTAATTTTGCAGTAGCTAACTATCCCACATATGATAAAGAATTGTATGCATTAGTACAGAGTGTGAAAAAGTGGAAACATTACTTAATGGGCAAAGAGACAGTTATACATAATGATCATCAATCACTCCAATATCTATACACCCAAACTAAGTTGCAACAATCAAGACACTATAGATGGATGGGTTTTCTACAACAGTTTCATTTAGTCATCAGATATAAAAAGGGTATACACAATAAAGTTGCAGATATGTTATCCAGATCAATTATAAATGCATCTACTATACTTAAGCATAACTCAGTATTGCATGACAGCTACATTGAACAATATGCTCAAGATGTAGATTTTAGAGATGTATATGCAACTTTAAGTCAAGGAAAATGAGTAGAATAATTGGATTATCACATTAAGGACCAACTCTTGTATCATTGTGGGAAGTTACGCATTCCACAAACTGAAAGAGTAAAGATAATTCGAGAAGCACACACTTCTCTAATATCAGGTCACTTTGGGGTAAGTAAAATGGTTGCACAACAGTAAAGATTTTTTTATTGGTCAAAAATGAATGAGATAATTTCTATATATGTAAGAGGGTGTACCATGTGTGCTAAAAGCAAGCCCAACAATATAAAACTAGGCTTGTACACTCCACTGCCAGTTCGTTCTCATCCTTGGGAAAGTGTTTCCATGGACATTGTTGGAGGAGTGCATAAATGTAGGAAAGGTCATGATTATTTATATGTTGTTGTGGATAGGTTCAACAAAATGTGTATTTTGATACCTTGTAATAAACAGATTACAGCTGAATAAACTGCAAAGTTGTTCTTTCAGCATGTATGGGTTCATTTTGGATTACCCACTTCCATTGTATTTGATCAAAACACCCGATTTGTTGGGAAGTTTTGGTTGAGTTTGTGGGAACTAATGGACACCAAACTGAAGAAAAGAACAACCTTTCATCCACAAACAGATGGCTAGACAGAAGTGGTCAACAGGATAGTGATCCAGTTGCTCAGAGGCTATTGCAGCAAGTATCCCAAACTTTGGGATGAACATCTGTGTTATGTGCATCATGCTTATAAACGAGCAAAACATTCTTCTACATAGAGATCTCCATTTGAGACCTATTTTGGTTTCACACCAAGGTCTCCCTTGGGTTTTGTCTTTGGTAAAGACATAGTAGTTGATGAACACAGTGATGTGGATAAGGAAACCAAGTTATTTGAACAAATCCAAGGGATTCACCAGGAAGTACAGGAACAACTGGAAAAGAGCCAAGCCAAATACAAGGCAAGGCATGAAAAGCATTGAATGGAGCATAGTTTCCAAGTTGGTGATCAAGTTTGGTTGTATATCAGCAAAGACATAATGCAAGTTGAAGGTAAAAAGCTAAAGCAAATAAGGTATGGACCTTTCAAGATACTTGAGAAGATTGGTGAGAATGCTTTTCACCTTGATTTACTAGCTTACATGCACATCTACTCAGTTGTTAATGCAGACAACTTGAGACTATTTGAACCTTCACTAATTGAAGATCCTAAAGAGAAGAGTCAATTGCCTTCTATTGATGATCTGTTACATGAATATCTTAATGAATTGTAGGAAGACACAATTTTGGAGAGGAAGGTGAGGACGACACACAGGGGAGATGTTGAGTACATCAGGATTAGACTCAAGGGTTCAAAGCCAAGCAGTGAAAAATGGATAGAGATTGGAAAGGTGAGATAGCTATACGCTCACTTAGTCGATGCTTGAAAACCAACTTTTGGTGGTCCAAAATATTTTTTAGTGGGAAGGCCATGATCTGAATTGGATCCTCAAACACTCTTACAGTTTCCTGAACTCTGTAAAACTCATAACAATAGTTTCAAAGTGCTATGGATGTCGCGCTTATCAGAAATAAACTCTGAACAATGGAAATTTGTGTTCAGCACCGAGCAACGAGGACCCTCGGTCAAAGCACACAGACCGTTGGCCCATGGTAACTGCGCATTGGTGCAAACTAGAAAAACGAGAAGTCATATCTAGAAATGGAGGCAGTTCCTAATACGCGATTAACACTAAGCACTAATCGCATATCATAGGGCACCCCCCTTACTGAAGGAAAGCCTTGAGCTCTCAGTCACGAGGAAAAGCATAAAACCACACAGAAATCACCAGTTCTGTCGAAAGGAGGGCCTCGCACAAAAACTGGTAGGATATTGGAAGGACCTCAAGAGGTAAGCTGGTTCGATCAAGTCCCACCCAATTCCATACAATGGGTGACATGCATCCAGCAGATGAAAGAGAAAACTGCTACCATCGTGTGGGTAAAGGTCATGCTACTTACCAGTGTGATATGGATGGAGACTGTAGGATCAGGAGGCCCTAGGTCAACAACAGAAAAGCAATCTGATGGGTGACTAGATTCGACAGGGAAATAGGCTGAGTCATATAAGATTTGAGATCTAGCATGAACGATGAGTTGGCAGAGGAATCAGTTTCACGGTCAATCTTGGAGAAACAGAGATAAAGACTGTTGAAACAGGACTGACACTCAGTTCGTGAGGAAACAGGTGGCCACCTCTCTGTGAGGTGTTACAGTGATGATGACGCAGAGCAGGGGAATTCCAGCGGACAAATGTAGGAGATCCAGAGAGCCGGGAAGCATAAACGAACAGTGAGGGAGAAAATTGGCTTTAAGCCACGAACAGACAGAGAAAGTAGGGGAAGTAGTAAAAGAGAGCAAGGAGAGAGAGAATAAAAGATTTGCAGAGAACAAAGAAGCCTAGCTAACCTGTAGAGAAAAGGCAAAATCGAGCAGATAGAGACAAAGAGAGTCTGTGAACTCTAGAGAAGGCTTGAGAGGTTCAAGCAACTCCTCTGTGTATACCTATCAAGTATTAAGTACCAAATTGGACTCATACCACTAAGACTATTTGAGTTCAAGTTTCTGTAAGGGGAGTCTATGTACTCTAGAGACTTGGGGGATCCAAGTAAAACCCTACTAATCATTATTTATTAAGTGAGACTCAATTTGAGCTCACTATTGTAAAACTATGCTTTTTAAAACACAATAGAAAGGCCACCACTGAAGGCTGGACTAGGAGACGTAGTCCAGGAGGATTGGGTGAACTCCTTATTAAATTTGTTGTGTTTATGTGTTTTCTTACTGTGTTCTCTTACTGTTTCAATGTCTGTGTATTTCGTAATCTTATCGATCCGTTGTATAAAATAACATAGACACCCCCTAACACATAAGTCTGTAATACCTTCATTAATTAATTGAGATCATTCACGAGTGATTTTAGATCATTCCTTAAGGTATAGTTCTATGGTGTTACCCTACCTCAAGGGTTATGATTAATAAATATCTGAAACTTCTATATTTTGTTCTTGTATTTCTCTTGGGATTATTTGCAGTTACTGGGAATATTTCAATTCTAATATATTTTTGGGTTAGAATATTACACAAGAACTAACAAAGGCAATGAAAAATACCTCATTGAGGTATTACAATTGCTGAGATAACACAAGCTTTATGAAAATATTATCAAATTTGAATTATTCGAACCATAGATAAATTGCTTGGGGCACATTGTATCCAAGGAGGTATTATTAGGTGATCTGAAAAATATCAATGCCATCATGGAGTGGCCAACACCGAAGAATGTAAATGGATTCAAATCATTAATGGGATTGGCAAGATACTATAAGATATTCATCAAAAAATTTCTAAGATTGGCCACCCCAGTACATCCTTTCAAAGGAAAGGAAAGAAGTTCTATTGGACAATTGAATGCACAAAAATATTCCAACAATTTAAGTAGTTGCCACTAATGCACCTATATTGAGGATCACAGACTGGATAAAGATTTTTTGGTATGCAGAGATGCCTAGAAGGATGGACTCAGTTAAGTCTTTATCAGAAAGATTAAGTGGTTTACTATGAGTCATAAAAATTAAATGAGCATGAGGTGAATTATGTGACTTATGATCTAGAGTTAGTTTCCATTATTCATGCATTGAATATGTGGAGCCATTATTTCCTTGGCATGAGATTCACACTCATGATAGATCATGGTGGACTCAAATATTTATTTAATAAACCTAAGATGAATGAAAGATATGATAGGTAAATGGATATACTTGGTGAGTTTGAATTTGAAATTAGGTATATCAAAGGCCAGGAAAATAAGGTTTTTGATGCTCTCCGTAGAAGGATTCAATTGAATCACCTAGAAACTATAAGTTCTTATGAAGTGGACCTGATGGAAAGGGTAAAAAATGTGGGACAACATGATGAAAAATATCAGCAAATAAAGGAAAAGTTGGAGAAAAAAGGCAAGGATGAGGAGGATCATTTCACAAGTGATGGCCTAGTTAGATTCATGAACATAATATAAGTACCAAATAATGTTGATCTAAAGAGGCTTATACTGAGAGAGTTTCATGAGAAACCATATTCCAACCATCTGAGATATCAAAAGACTCTCATGGCCATTAAGAAGTCCTATTATTGGATTAATTTGAAGCGGGAAGTGGCTTATTTTTTTTTCCAAATGCATAACATGTCAACAAGTGAGAGATGAATGCAAAGACCCAATAGTTTATTAGAAACCATTCCCATTCTAAAATGGAAGTGGGAAGTAATCTCTATGGATTTTATTACATGATTACTAAGAACTTTAAGGAAACAAGATGCCATTATGGTGGTTATTGACAAGTTGAGCAAGTTGGATAGCTTTGTGGCATTCAAATTCATCAACTCAACAAGTGAGGCATCTCATGTTTACATAAAGGAAATAGTGGGGCTGCATAGAATTCCCAAGAATATTATCTCATATAGAGATGCTAAGTTCACTTGAAAGTTTTGGAAGGAGCTATTTGTAGTTTTTGGGACTAAAATGGAATTTAGTACAACATATCATACCCAAACGGATGGGAAAAGACCCATCAATCTTTGGAATCTAGCTTGGAGGTGATAGCTGCAAGTGAAGACTGACTGTATCTATCTATGGTTAGGTGGATAGTCATAGTCCTAGACATAGTTACCCATAAATCATAAGGTAAGTGTTTGTCATGTATTTCCTATGTTAATGAATGAGTCTTGTATATGTAGTTTGAATTTTTTTCATTAGTAAACAATTCATGGATGAGTAACTCTTATTTATAGAATTGACTAGTGTGTTGTGTATTGTTTTAAAGGCGTTGTGATAGTGTTTGAGAATAATGGCTAAGAATGAAATTATTTAACATGGAATTTTTTCTTCATTATTGCAATATGTTGACTAAGTATATTTCAAGCTTGCATTGCATGGTGGTGTTGCAACGCGGAGTATGGAGGATTTATACTCATTTTATTCTTATTGACTTGGTGTTTTATATGAGGGTCCTCTTCAAGCCTTCAAAAATGCATTCCGTGCTGTTGAATTCTCATGGGAGTTTCAAGATTATGTTGCACTTGTGCATGACTAGTTCATGGTTTCCTCTAATAGAGAGGAATTGATGTTTTAATGCATGTTACTCATAACTATGGATTTATATCGATGATCCCAGGTAGGGGATTTGAATATAAATTCTCATGTTGATATCATTTGTAAGAAGAATAGTTGATATTATTGTGCTTGAAATCTTTAAAGCTCTAAGCATGTTTCTTTAACACTATGGTTCCACAACAATGCCTCCTTACATGAATTTAAATGCAAATGCCTTACTTAATGTTGTTGCATGAGGGTTGGTTGGTTTTCTCGAGCTTGAATTTTTAAAAGTTCTGATGGATGGTCCTGATTTTATGCATTAGAACTTAGGTTCCTTCATGCATAGTTACGTAGGTAAATGCATCCATGTGAGTGTAGGGAGCACTTGTTAAGAGGATGTGTGTATTGTAGACTCAAGCCCTTGTATAATTGCTTAAAGGTATTGTTGAAGCCATATGCATGTGAAAAATATATGAAATATAGTGATTTCTCATCAAAGGGATGATTAAGCCTCTATGTAAGCCTGAGATATTGGTGGAACTAGTGATTGAAATGCACCATGTAAACACTAAGTGCATGTTGTGTGTAAGACCGTTAGTAGTATGGTTGTGTGCTTAAGTTGAAATTGAGGATATTAGCTAAGTCTCCTAAGTCTAGTAAAGAGTATTAAAGAATTTCTTTCAACCCACTATGGCAATAATTCAAGTGAGAGAGTCTCTTATAAAACCACTAGGTTCAACATGAAATTGCGAAATCAAACTATGTGCAACTATATGCTATATAGAGGGAAATGGGCGAATTTCTCTGAAAACCACTAGATCCGGCGACAAATATGTAATATCAATTGCATAAGTTTTGGCCAAAACCATCGTGGTCGAGTCATGGGTGTAAACCCTTCGCAAATGGCTCAGGTGGAAGCCTTATTACATTCCCTTAGTCTTAACCTTTTTGTGGTCATGGGGGAATTTTATAGGCCGAGTAAGGTTTGACATCAAGGAAAAATGCTAGCCATAAGACCTCATAGCCTAATCGATGTAATGCTAGTGGAATAGGTGACAATGATTGAACAGTGGAGAAAATCAATATTTGGGTGAGGACTTAGGATGATGTAAGCCCAAAGGTGTCACATCCCGAAAGCCCTTAGGAATCCAAACAAAAGGGAAGAGCTTGGATGATAAAGGCTAGGATGCGTTGGTGTATATGTCAACCTGACGCCAATGAGAACTAGTAAAACATTGTTGACAAAACTAGGGAAAGGGCCCACTATAGAAAATAATCCTGGAGGGTAACTGTTGGGAGTATAGAGAGGAGCACAAAAAAAATTGAGTGGGGTGACATAATCATGGGCCACCATAGAAGAAACAAGATCCCTACATCCAAGCCATTGGTGCAGATGAGAAGACCCACAACAGGTCAGCCTATAGGGTCAACCCTGGAGCAATCATCAAGCACACACAATTATGTTGGCTAGGTAATGGAGCCTAGGAGACGGGAAGAGTTTCGGAAGTTAACAACCTTCCACATTGGTTGGAGAAACCATATATATATCTATATATATATGTTTATATGCATATAGGTTGTATTTTATTGGAAAGCATGGGGTGTGGGAACCAAACCCGTGAACATATTGGAAGCTAATAATTAATGTCTATGTGGTGCTAGCGTTAACCAAGGGGATATGGCCACGTGGATGCTTCATGGGAAAGAATTTCATGTGGCACCCTCTATTTCATTGGATTGTAATGGCTACATCTTCTGATCCATAGGCCAAATTGAAGAAAAAATTTATATCACTGAAATCGTCTCAATGAGATGAATTCTATAGTAATGTCAAAATCAAGCTTTAAGTGAGTTAGAAAGATATATTTTTTTAGATCCCATTTCCATAATGGCATCTTGGATCTTGGGTTAACATAGTAACCACCCCCTTTTAATCAGGGTTATGGTGAGGATTAAGAGGGGGCTATTACAGAGTGGTATCAAAGCATCTAGGTTCGACACTTGGACTAGATGGGTTTTATCATGGGAAAATAAAGGTAGGGTTATTGAAAGGGATTTCATATTGATTTTTTTTAGAAATTAACTAAACAAATGTTTAGGTGTTAAAATATGGTTAATGACTGCTTGACTGACATAGTTACTCTATGATTTTCCTATGTAGTGTGGAATGACAATTGACATGTTTCATTGTGATTGATGAGATAATAATTGTGTTCACAAATGTATATTTGTGGACTATGCATGCTTGTGTATCAATAATTTCTTGATTCTATGACATTAGTATACTCCTATGGAGTTTTTGTTTCAACCAAGGTTTTTCATAATAGTCCTACAAAAGCAGGATCATGGACATGAATTCTTGTCATTTTCTTATATGACTATGTGTCTGATAATTTTGTGTGAATGAAAAAACATAAAATAAGATAACATCAGAGTAGTATCATCCAAAATAGTAGAGAGTGGTTCGTCATAGATACCAATGATCAAAATATGATCAACGAGATGGTATAATAGAGTTTTGAGCACACATCTCACATGCATGAAGGAGTAAAGACAAATGAAGAATAAATATCAGTTAGCCAAGGGGGAGGGAGAAAATCTCTTGATTGGATTGGTACCTTGAGGAGCCTAAGGGCCAAGGTTAGAAGTTTTACGATAGACAATGAAATAATTGTAAGAGCTCAGGAGAAGCAAGTTGTATTTTAAGTAATCATATTGAAAAACCTCTCGGAGTTACAGATAAAGAAGCAACAACAGTTGATAACAAGTTGTAGAGACAAGATAAGCCTTTGGGAATTAGCAAAGAAGAAGAATGGAACAAATGGTAGCATATCCTGAAAGAGGCATAGGTAGGAGAGTGAAGACAGAGCGATGGGAAGTGTATCCTTAAGTACCCTAGGAGGAAGAACTAGCACTTATGTGCACCACTCTAGTAGATATTCCAGATATCATACCATGGGGCACCATCATCACTCTCATCATCATCATCATCATAAAAAAAATGAAAGAAAAGGATTATATGCCAAGGAATTTAAGAAATCCAATTCATGCAAATTTGATGGAGTCATGAGGAAGGTTGAAGATGTCGAAGCTTGGCTATTGGGTATGAAGAAATTCTTTGGGATCCATGATTCTTTTGAAAACATGAAAGCCAATATTGCCACTATAATTTAATAGGGAAATCAAACATATGGCGGAGATTCTAGAAATTTTTAGAGGTATCACTTAAGAGAAGCTGCCTTGGTGTGAGTTTTAGAAGCTCTTCAAAAATAAGTATTTATCAAAGTGATACTATGACATCAAAGAAAAAGCATTCTATGAGCTCAAGATGGGAGATGGATGGTGAGTATGTCATCGAGTTTCCAGAATTGTTAATATATGTGCCATATCTTAGATATGAGAAGCCCAATATTCAATGGTTTATCAGTGGGATGCCTATGATGTTCAAATACTGAATTGAGTTATGGGAACCTCAGACCCTTAATGATTTTCCATTAATAAATTGAAACATTTCTATGAGAAGGAAAGGTGTAGGCCTGAGATCAAAATCGACTAGAGAGTAAATGGAAACACTGAAAATAAAAATAAATGGCCGAAGAAAACCATGGAAAGGAAGGAAGGCACACTCCCAACCAAATGAAATTGGTTTCAGCTAAAAAATTGGTTAATTTTCCAAAGGTAATGCACACTACCTGATAGAATAAAAACAAACAACTAACATAAATGAGAAAATGAAATGTTTGGCGTGTGGTGAAAACCATAGTAAAAGGGATTGCCCACATCAAAGAAACAAAGTGACTAAGATTTTGTTGTAGCGGCTACAACCACCCTCCAAAATTTTGGCTCGCATGAAAATTTTAGAGCCTACACCGAATCCTACGATCGATTATGCTTGGTCTCTTATTGGTAAGCTGATCATTTCAAGCTCCCCTCCTTGATCTTAAGAGTTGTCTGTGTTCTCATCTTCATGCAACATGTGTCATATTTGGGCATAGGGGTTGTTGTTTTTCATGCATAGGGAATGTTGTATTGCTTCAAGGGAATTGTGTGCATATGAGTGGTTGTCATCACATAGAAACGTTTCACACTCACCTCACACACTCACATCACAGAGGTTTTTGAATCAAGAAAAGTATGTCTTATGTATTCTAGATGGTCTATGTTATGTCACCAAGTTCCCATGTGCGATCACAGTTAAGTCCTATCAATGTTTGCATATGTTTCACTGATCTCAAACTTATCCAATTTCCCAAGAAACCTAGCCTCATCCAACTTCCTAAAACTATGCACTTTGCTTCTGCAAGCATCAATCTTCCTCCCTTTCCTGCTAAAACCCCGCAGTGTGTAGAGAGACCAACCTCCTTTGCCTTCTGAAACCTCACAACCCATAGAGGCCTGTTATAGACATTTTTGGGCACTGCAACTCCAATCATAAATGTCCATAAACTGAGGGCTCCTAAGTCCCTAAAAGTTTTTCTTCACTACCTAAAGGAACAAGGTCAGCTGATTACATCATCTCCCAGAATTTCGCCACTAAAAACTGCTCAGAAATGGTCAAAATTGGACCATACTGAATACCCAGTGTAGAGGGTGCGATGCATATCACCTTCCTAGTGTAAAGGGTGAGATGCATATTGGATGGCCCCTCTATAGGGTGCGATGGGTGAGAATGGACAAATGGCAGAGACAGTTTGCGAGGTGGAAGATCATAGAATCTTCCAGAAGCTTCCTCTCTGACGCTTGCCCCTCTGTTTTTGACCAGGGATGAGTAAGAGATCATCAGTCTCCAAGTGGAATCAAGAACTATCAGAGAGAGGACACTAATAAAAACCCTAGAAGATGACTCACCCCCCTGTAATCATCTATATATGGATCCCTCATCACAGAGATCCAGAGGCGAATCTTGTATCTTGTAGAGAAGTGCTATTGGTTTTCTGGTGAAACTTCATAGTGTTGGGTGATCTAAGCTTTACTTGAGGTGAAGAAGGGCTTTCTTGCTGGAGGATGATGCTAGGTCAGAACAAATGGTTGTAATCCTCTTGCTATTCTTGATATTAATAAAGCTATTCAATTTTTCCTCCACATTCTTGTACGTTTGATTGTATATGCATTTGTGTGGTTAATACATATCTGGTCTTGTGTTATTTATGAATATAGATCTTTGTTCTTCGATAGTATTATGCTTCTTTGATTCCACAGGTGCTCTTTGAAGCCGGGCGGATGAAGAAGAAGTGGCAAAGATCTATCAGGAAGGAGAGGAATCAAGCAAGGAACCAAGCGCAAGACTAAGGTTGGTGTCCTTCATTCCACTCTTATCTATTTTACATAAAGGAAAGCAAAAGTAGTCTTTACTTGTTTGTTTCTAAGATAGCTACTAGTCTTAGTCGGAATAGTAGCTCTGAGTGGACACTATTCCTGGTAACAAAATGGCGACTCCACTGGGGAGCGAATAGATTGTTTGTTAGTCTATCTTTGTTTGTTTTATAAACTTACAGACGGAACCTGAAGTCAAGCCAGTTAGCCTTCGAACTGCATTTTCTATGCAAATGCAAAGTAGATCAATGTTGCTTCAGTCTATCTCTGGGTTTTGTTTATGAATTGATCAATCGATCTGCAAACATTCTAATTTTCCTAAGTGGTGGCTCTAGTAACCTCCTTAGGTCAACCCCTATGATTTACATTTACTGAACATCACTTACTCAGCCTAAATCCCTGAACTGAATTGCAAATTGTGAGCAAAGACTGGTTAAAAGTCTCGCACTGGTACCATCACACCCTCCCTTCAAGGCAGTCTGTATGCATCTCACTTCTTATGTGCAGTAGGCGAGATGGATACTGGATTCCCTGTGTGACAGGTGCGATGGTTAGGGAAGGTTAATTTTACCTTCAGACTTTGGTTTTTCTTCACTCTTTTCATTTTTATTCAGGAGTTTTGCTGTCTGTGGTTAGTATATCTCTGTGAAAACCCCCTTCTCTTCCATCATTCTGCCTCTATTGTGCAAAGAACAGTAAGTGCTTTTATGTATTGTGTGCCATTTTCTGTTCTCTTTTGCAAAGAAGTAGCATAGTCGAACTATCGTTTCTTAATCTGAAAGTGTCGTAAGTGTCGTTTTCAGTCATAGAAGAGAATCCCATTGTTCTTGATAGTCGATTGTACTGTTACTCTTGTATATGATTTGAATTAGTATTTTTTAAAGTGTCGAAAACAGTTTCCATTTCAAAATTACAAAGTGTCGCCCTTATCTTCACTTCATTTTGAAAAGAAATTTGTTAAGTCTTTTCGCTTTGAAAATTAATTCATATTTTCACTTAGCTTTCTTATCATCATTCATACATTAAGAAGGCTGAAAACAAATACATGCATGTGAATTTGCATTTAGACTGCTTGGTTTGATTTAGGATAGTTCATTTAGTGTGTGCTCTGTGCTCTTTGTTGAAAGACTCTCAATTTTCTTTCCTTAGTAGCTAGGATTTTCATTGCCAAAATAAGATTAAACAGTTGTTTATCATCTTAGACTGCATTTTAGGAATTGTATACGCATCACGCAATGAACTTGAAAGGCAAGTTTTTAAACAAGATCAACTATAAAATAAATTTAATGAATCTAAAAATGCTTTGGAACCTAACGCACAACATCTAGAAGCCTAGGCTAGAGACGTATTCCGGCATCGTAAAACCTGGTAACTATTGTTTTCATTGTTGGTTTGGTGATTCCTCCACTCTGAGACGACAAGTGCCAGTACGGACTTGTGCTCCCAAGTACCATTGATTATATAGTGGAATAACACAATAGGCTATATCCTTTATCCTTAGGAAGCCGTGTCTGCCGCCCTATCGATCGCAATGCACTAAACACAACATTCGGGAAGCTTCACTGCCATACCGTAAAAAGTATTTTGTAGTTTTGCGATTGGTTTGGGAATCCCCTCTACCTAGATTTCCAGAGAAGTCTCTTTTATTCCTTTTCAGAATCCTTAAAAGAAAAGGTCCATCTGAGCACTTGTCACTTCAGGCTCATTAAAAATGAAGGTGACTAGAGTCATCTTTTGTTTTTTCTCGACTCTTAAAAATTGAAAAAACAAGTTGTGTCAAAGCGTCTAAAATTTATTTTAATCGAAATAACATCACAAGTTCCCTCGTTGGTCTTTAAGTTGAGAAAAATGGAGTCTACCAGCTAAGGATTTCCCCTTGGAGGAAATCCTAGTCCTTTCTCCTCTTAGGGAGATGTTGGTGCACCCCATATGGTCACATTGTCACTTCCAGGGTTGACGATTGGTTTGCTCGTATGGCTCTTCTCTACCTCTGTCATTCAGAATACCGTAATTCCTGAACAGTTTAGTCAGCAACTAGATGATACTAGAGTTACCCCCTAGCCTTATACTTCGTCTGTTTCTCCCTCTGCTCCTTCCTCTTCGCTTGATGAAGCTGGTAAAGCTAAAGATCAAGTAACTGAGAAGAAGAAGAAGTGAAAAGAGAAAAAAGAAATGAAGAAGAAAGAACCCAAAGTGAAAGGGGGAAACCATGCGTCGTTTAGTGAAACTCCTCACACCGCACCGTCTAAAGCTAAATCTCCATGTGTCATTTGCAAAGGAGACCACTATCATCGAGATTGTCCTTGCATCCCTTGGATCTTAAGGTACTGGTCTCCTCGTTTTCACAATCAGGTGTCATCAACCTCTGATGATCATGTTGAAAGTACACCATCAACTAGTGAAAGTGAAGTGTCTGGACAGAAAAGGAATCACAAATTTCCTTGTAAATTGTGTGAATGCGATCACACCATCCACCGTTGGCCCTTCCTAAATGAAGCTAAAAGTGTTTTGGATGACCGTCCTGCTTCACTGCTACGGCTCCCTCCTGGATATAAGAAACTCTTGCGGAGTCCACCACTGGTTGAAAATACGGCTGGCACGCCATTGTGGTTGGCCGAAACATCTATCATTGAAAATGAACCCTCTGAATCCATACTAGACGAAAGTCAAAAGGTCGAGGTGGTAGTTGACCCGGTCTTGCCTTCAGAAGTTTCATCTTCGAATGATATCGTCACTGAAGAGAAAGAGAATGAAACTATTCAAATTCTTTTCATAAAAACAGACTCCGATGAACTTGGGGGCAGTCTACCCGTTCCTTTATCACAGGAAGGAAGTTCATCAGAGTCATATCCGGCTGTATATTTGGTCCCACCTCCAAGCAACCTAGTCGTTTCCTTCGATTGGAATCTATTAGGCAGACCCCGTGTACCAGCTAGTGTACCATTCAGAATCATTGTAAAAGCTTACAACATGGCTGGTACCATCATAGATGAAGGGGATTTTGTGAGTATCCTTTCCTCAACTTCTTGGAAAGAACTTGGTTCACCATCGCTTTGGCCTAAAATGAGAAATCTGACAGGCTTTGACAAAGGAACCAGTTGACCGTTAGGGATCCTTCCCAATGTGCCCATTACTTTGTGAAGGAAAACCGTTCACATGAACATGATGGTAGTCCAAGGACCCTTGGATTATAATCTACTCCTTGGGCGTGGCTATATTTATTGCATGGGAGCCGTCATCTCCTCACTCTTTAGAGTAATGTGTTTTCCGCATGAAGGCAGAGTGGTCAAGCTTGTGGACCAACTGTCATTCCCCGGTTCACACATATAAAATAGTCAAATGCCATCCCTAAATGGTATTTTTATGCAAGGAATGTATCGTCGATCTCCAGTCCGTCCACCTGATGAGTGCGAGTGATTGAAGAAGATATGATTGAACCTAGGGGCATGCACCCTGGTCTGTTTTGGAAGGAAAACCTTGGGTATATAGTAGGTTTCTGCAGAGGATATATGACTAGTTTGACACACCCGTCCGTTTAGGAAAATGGGATTAGACTAGAATAAGATTCCCTTGTTAAATTTATGTCAGTGGAGCCGACTGCGCCACTCACCTTTGTCTATTTCGGTAGGCATCGCCAAGGAAGCATTTTGTCTGCGACGCGGATGGAAAGCTTTCATATAGTAACCTGGGAATTTTTCGTTATACCTGGGGGCATGCAAACATTTTTGCATGCAAGCGAAGAGCGATCCTAGCTTGCATAAAGAAAGGATCTGGGGCAAAGCTTTAAAAGGTGCAAGCCCCATAAAAAATGGCATCTTAGATGAGATATCCTTATTATATGACTGGCACGAGTAGTTTTAACGCGGAATTCAAGCTCATTAAAAAATAAACATAAACAATGAGCAAATGTTTCCCCCAAAGTTTAAGCTCATTAAAAAATGAGCCATTTTTCCAGTATATAACCATTGTGAATGCATTATCATCAGCTTTTGAGCCTTGGTCGTGTTCTCATCATCACCTCCACTCTGTTTTTAGCCGATCATTCGCATTTGTTTGATTGTTTACCCTTTTTAGGAACATCTATGAAGAGTGGTTCTATTAGCCATCCTTGTGACACTACTATGATTGGAAAATTCCAAACCTTACCTGGAATCAGATGCTACCCGAAATCATCACTCGTTCCTCGAAAAACGAGTCTCCTTTAAGCTTTTTTCAACTGACTCGTAAAATATGAAAATATTGCCAAGCGATTAGCCTCTCCGGCTCGTTAAATTATTCGGAAGTGCTATCCCTCCTCTAGATTTTAATCTTTTTGGACATGAGGGATTATTACACAAAAAGATCGAGCACTTGTCTTGTTTGGCTCGTTAAAATTACTGAATATTCATCCCTTTCATATTATTTTACGCTTTTTCGGACTTAAGGGATTATATGATGAAAAAGAATCTTTGGATTTTCCTTTATGTCCCTTTTAGACTCTCTAAAATTGAAAAGGACCAAGTTACATTTGTCCTTAAACTCGTTAAAACTGAATAGCGACAAACTCGTCCAAATGGACGAAAATGAGTTTCACTATCACTAGGCTCATTAAAATATAGTGACAGGTTCGCCCGAAGGGAGAATTACAGAACAAGAATATGTTATCCTCCTCAAGCTTGACAAAAATAAAGAGGTACTAGTCAGCAATGACTAGGGAAAATTGGGAAGAAAACTTGAAAAAACTTTATTGGTAGCAAGTCGCTCTTGAACATAACACTTTCTCTCCGCATC